>JAKCPI010011333.1:0-31523 GCA_023213315.1 Euborellia annulipes
CCACGGGGCAGGTCGGCCCAGTCGCGATATTTCGCAGAATAATTGGACGATTGTGTTGCTGATCAGAATGAAGGTTAATAGCACTGCCACCCTACTTCTGCCAATACAACTATAGCGATCGGAGTAAATTGCATGAGCTAGATCATTTATTCGCTCTTTGCACTGGCAAATTTTATTAGTTGAATAAATTGTTTTATCTACTTTTTGGTTACTTCGAGGATAAAAAGTGAGCATTATGTTTAAAGGTTAGAGTATAAGGATTATTTCTCCATGGCATTTTAAATAAAAACCTCAACGGATTTGTGCGGGATAAAATTGTTTCAAATATGATATTGGGGCAGGTTGGCCTAAAAATGACGGGGCAGGTTGGGCCCACTCGATTTTTTGCCATTGTATGTATGAAACCATTAAACCCTGTTTTATCTTTTCAATTTTATGGCAATGAATGATGTAAAAGTAACAAAATAAAAATATCGATGTTATACTGGCCGTCATTGAGAGTTTATTGGAGGAAATTTTGCATCATAAATGAACACGTGTTTGTTTTTGGGAAATTGTTGATATATGAATATGTTCTTATTGTTTTCTAAAACGTTCTAAGTTCTTTGAATATGTGTGTGGTTCGGGAAGATATGAAGTGTTTTCGCTTTTTTTTTTTTTAAATATTCATTAATTTTTTCCCATTCACACTCACATTCAAAGTCTTTTCGGTAACTCAGGCCATATAAGACTTTTACGATAACCGTTGTATATAATAATTATATATTTTGGGGGGTCCAGGCATTCTTATTTAAGCCATTTGGTATCCAAATGATAACCTCTTACACGAAGCCCCGAGAGCTAAGATTTTTCAAAAAAGGGAGCACAAATTGAGCGTTGGGAGAAAAAGTCAACTTTGTTGGGATACTCTTTTTGCCAACTTGCCAAGCCCAAGTAAGGTGTCTGCAATGCTCTTCATAGCATTCTAACTCTCATCTCCAACCTCTGGACCACGGTTATAACAGTGATTCGTAAATATAAAAGAAAACTGAAAAGGAAAAGTTCTGAAGTCACGATATGCTTCTTTGATTTAGTACTCACTTATTACTGAAACTGTTGCAATAACCAATTATAATTTAAAATAAACTTGTGTGTTAAAATTAAGTTGTTTTAAATTATTTTCTTGCATTTTAATTCATATAAAAAATAACAAATGCTCTTCCGGGCCCAACCCTGCCCCCGTGAACCGGGCCAACCTCACTCCAACTCACGGGGCGGGGGAGGTTGGCCCACTCGAAATATTTTTTAGAAATAATTATTTTTTTAATTTTAACATCAATTTTGGAGACTTACGATGACCATTTGGTAGCTTAAGGTTGCACCAACATTTTAAAATGAAAACATAAACGAAAATGATTAAATAAAAAATTTTATAAAAGAAATAAAAATTAGTGGGCCAACCTGCCCCGGTCTCCCCTATATTCTCATTTTAACTTGAAATTATTTGAAGACCACTTTACCTTGTACTTCATAGGAAAGATAGAAGTAATGGTTGCCATGGAAACAAAATATAAATATTTTCTCATACTTATAAATTTTACATCTGAATTCAAATGTTCCGGACTGTAGGGGAACTAAATATATGTCGACACAAAATCTAGTGTGACAAGCACAGAACACAACTTTCGATTACCGAAGGTAAGAGAAAGTTGTGTGCTGTGCGCCAGTCACACCAGATTTTTTTCTCTTTCTTTTTTAATTCCCCTGGTGTAATTCGAGCAATTAACTTTAAATACGGATTAGGATTGATACGGATAATTTGTTAAGCCTCCGGCTTCTGAAAAGATCCCTCCGAACTTTGTTCCTCTAGGGGAGGCAGACATCTCTGTCAAGTGGAAGTTATACTTGAGTTGCCAAAACTTGCCAACTCGTCTTCTCTGTTTGAAGTATTTGGATAAACCGACACCCACACACACATATATATATATATATAAACACTCAGACAAAATCATTAAAATAATTGTCGGACAACGGAAACAGTTTACTATTCAATTTAAGAGGGGCGATTTTCTTTGACCCCCTGAGGCTAAGCTTTTAGAGAGCCCTTTTACATTTATAAATCAAAAAATAATTCAAATTAATTTACTGATTATTTTAATTAAAATGATTTAAAAGAGATTTTAAGAAAGACAACTATTAATCTAGAAGAGTGTCCGTCTGTGCTGTCACGCTCTGTTTGACCATCTTTCCGTTGGAATTTTGAAACGAAATTTTGCAGTCTTATAGAGGACGTATGGAGAGTCCTGGAAAAATACTCAGGTCCCGAAATTTCTATAACTTTTTGAGTTATTAATTCCTAAAGTTACGATTTCTCCATAAGGAAATGTATAGAGAAATATCTGTCTTCAGCCTAAGGGGTCAGAAATTTGCCGGTATTCCATATTACCCGAATATTTCATATTAACCTCCCTTTATATCGACACAAAAAAAATCTGGTGTGACAAGCACAGAACTAAACTTTCATTCACCGAAAAGGTGCCGATCACGCTAGATTTTATATCATGAAGAGCTTTATTTCTACTCTAAAGTGCAGGGCTAGAGGGAAATGAAATCATTTCTAACTAAAATCTTTGTTAGATAAACTTTTAAATACAAAATAAACCTTTTTTTTAATTATTGTAATTAATTCTACAAAAAAAAGAAGATATTCCTAATACGTGTAGTTAGTTTCCCCTTAACCACAAGTTGAACAACAAAGAGTTAAAAACTGTTTTAAATCAAAAGAATTTAAAAAATATTTGAAATCAATAAAACCTCAAAAAAAATTTATTTTTTTAATTATATTTTAATATATATGTGTTGCCTTGGTTTTTTTTTTTTTTTTTTTTACCCATTGAAAAGTTAACTTAAAAGTTTTCCCTTGTTTTAAATATAAAATAAAGCATGTTCATGTTTATTGCTTGGTTTGGAACTTGCATTCTCCCCCGAGAACTAAAGAAGAATCCGTGCTGCAATTGGTTTTATCCCTGTTCGCAGATATATCGACTCGCGAAGGTGAAACAAGAAAAGTGCGAATAAAAGTTTCAGCAAAAGCCACAAAAAAAAAAAAAAACAAACACCGGAAATACTTTTCAGCGAATGAAAAAAACGACGCCCGTGCCAATATATTCCCTCTCTCTATAACCATGGAACGCTTACTTTTATGCTTAGACATACGTTCAAGCAAGATGGAATTTTACGAATATTTGCTGAGAGTAAATCGACCAACTTTTATTAGCAGAATAGATAGACTATTTTTTTTTTCCTTTTTTGAAGGGTTTTTATGTTATATATATAAAGCTTTTAAAATCATATATAAATGGAATGGAAAATCATAATCATACCCTCTTATATTATTAGGATTATTTTATGAACCAGTACCTAGGGACCAGATTATTCCATACGTATCCCTAATATGCCTTAATGAATCTTTATTAATTTCATATAAAATTCAAAATTATTAATGAATGGCTTTAGTTGGAATTTAATATTATAAAGGTAAATTAATTCAAATTAAGAAAGAAACACGAATAAAATTATAAAATATGGTAAGAGAAAGTAATAAGTGAACCGAAAAGGATCTCTTAGTTAATTTATTTAAGTTCTTTTTCGCTGAACCGAATGACTCATGGCTCGACTCAAATTCAACTATTGATAAAAGACAGACCGCCTGACAGGCAGGCAGCATGCAGGCTCTAGTAGCATTGCTCTCTGAGAGCCCAAGAATAAAAATTATCAAATAAGTTCTCTATTTAAAAAAATTCTATTCACATGCAAACTAACGGGGTTTTATTTCGTTGGGAATAAATTCGAAATTAATTAACTATTAAAAGACTCACTTCATTTATCCACTCTTAAAACTCACCCCCAATTAAATAAAACACTTCCAAGTATTATTTTTTGTATTTAATTATTTATTAGGAATACATTCGAAGTGAAAAAAATTTAAAAAGACTAATTTAAATAATCCACCCCCAAAACTCACCCTCAATTAAATAAAATACTTCCAAGTATTATTTTTTGTATTTATTTATTTATTAGGAATATATTCGAAGTGAAAGAAGAATCCGTATATATAACTTTAAATTTGTAAAGATCAGCCCAACAAAATTAAAGTTATAGCCGCATATTTGCCAATTTGACCCACTGTGCAGCGAGGGGCTGTGAATCTTCCATCTGCTTGTAAGGGCTTCGGAATCGCTCACACCCCACCCGCTTTATCGATAATCGATTATAAAAAAAAATAATATTATTAAAAAAATCGATTAATCTATTATTTTTCATTATAGATTATTTTTCGTGGGATGAGACTCGTATACTAAAAAAAAAGGTCAAATGATTTCCTCAAGAGGAAAAAATGAAAATTTTACTAACAAAAAAAAAAAAAAAAAAAAAAAAAAAAAAAAAAAAAAAAAAAAAAAATGTATAATCGATTATTTTTTTCCATAATCTAACACATATTTGAAACAAGTGAAAAAGTCGTGACACTTGATTAAGGGATGAGGAGTAACCATCGCAAACGGGCCCTGGCCAGTTATGAAGGGAGCCCAGGGAGAGGAGTCTCCTGGTTTGGAGCAAATTTTAATTATTGAGCAATTAATTATTATTTTGTATCATAATTATTTGACTATATTCAATCTTTAATAAATCCTTGCATAATTAAATAATAAATAAATACTGTTAACAAAACAAGAAATAAAATTTTTTATGACTAAATGACCTAAGAAATGAGGAAAAAGTTTTTTTTTTTTAATTATTCATACACTTCTCCCCTCGTTTACTTGTGACATATATTAAATAAAATATTGTAATCCCCTTTGTTTATAAGTTATTTCTAGTTGGTATTTGAAAAAAGGTCAGTTAATTACTTTCGATACAATACTATTTGAATTCCTTTTGGAAAATACTTGCGAAAGCTTTGGTCTAAGTTATTGGGAAAACAATAGAAGGGAAAAACGGAAATACTTTTGAACTCTTATTCATTAACTAGCACTTTACGCTGCCTTAATAATCAGATTCATTTATGTCAATCGACGTGGCAATTCTTTTTATTAAAAAAAAAGGATTGAGCGACTGAGGAGATATTTACCTAGAGCTAAAAAATTATTAAAAAATAAATAAAACCTGTAGTCGCTTTTCCATGCAATTAATAGTTCTCCTTATGGACACGTGAGGCGCCACTAATCAAGCACGCCTTGTAGTTATGCAAACCTTTTCTATCCTATCAATAAGGCTATAAGAATGCCTATTTAATAGGGAAAACATGTCTACCGGTATTTATGAATATTCATCTAAATGTATTCATATATTTTGTATCTCTATTCAGTAAATTACATATAGTCCAGATATAAAGTTTAAGTAAAAGAAACTAAAAATGAAGTAGAAAAATAAAAATAATTTATATTCAAGCATTTTCCAGAATAGAATTAGAAACGTTTGCAAGTGGAAATACTTGACACTGGTTTTGTAATCTGTTCACATCCTAGAAAATCACATTTTTGAATTTAATATGATACTAAAAGAGAGGGCCTGGACCCCCAAAAAAAAAATGATTAGAGGGAAGAGATTTACCGGAATTTATCTCGTTTCTAGAAGAAAACCCCTTGTGGTCAGAGTAACATGAACCTAACGTGGCATTTGAGATGGGCGTCTCACATCTAAATAATAAGGGAATGGTCGAGCTAAAAGACAAGGACCAAATTATCTAGGGGTGACGTCACAGGCAGGTAATGCATCTCCCATGTCTTGGGTTAAATAATAAAGTAGCAGAAGGGGAGAGTTAATTGATGTATTGACGAAATAATTGATATAAAAATGTCTAATTAATAAATTTTTTCTTGCCCTTGAGCCTTGGTGTAGTGGTTAGCGTGCTATCCATTTGTACCAAGGGTCACTAATTGAAATAAATAGAGACAGAGTCTAAATGTAGTTGGAGAGCTGGCGACAAAAATGGACAAGAGTTTTCTGAAGGCTAATATTTTCAGAATAGGTAGCATTTTAGTAATGGAAAGATACTCTACGGTAGAGTAGGAACCGACCGAATATTCGGTTTCGGCCAGTTTCGGCCAAAAATCCTGGTTTCGGCCGTAGTTTCGGTTTCGGCCAAAAAGTAGCCGAAACCTGAGTCTGAAAAAATGGGATGAGACTCGCATGCAAAAAAAAAAGGTCAAATGATTTGCACTTGAGGGAGAAAAAAATTAGTCTTCCTAAAAAAAAGGTAAAATGATTTTCACGGAGGGGAAAAAATTTCAAAAAAAAAAAGTTAAAATGATATGGATTTTTTTATAGGAAATACAAGTTTCGGTTTCGGTTACGTTTTCGGCCGAAACTAAGATTGAGACCGAATATTCGGTTTCGGCTGAAAATCTTGTTTCGGTCGGACCCTACTCTAGAGTCAGCACTTCCAGTATCGGCGGGAATAAGCCCGTAAAGTTATAATATTAATTAATATCTAGGCCTATAAACTGTTTTCGGAAAGCTTCAAATTTGCAGGCAGCGAGTAAAAAGAATATAAAATAGGAATCTATAAGTCAGACAGCAAAATTTTGGGGCACATGGAGTCAGCACTAGTTCAAACCTGTCAAAAAATATTGTAACCAACAGTGTTTTTTGAAGGCTGAAACTTTCCAAAATAATAATAAACAAGTGGTCAAGTTGTGATATGGGAAACTAAATATATCTTGACACAAAAAATCTGGTGTGACTGGCGCACAGTACACAACTTTCTTTTACCTTTTTTAATCGAAAGTTGTGCCAGTCACACCAGATTTTTTGTGTTAACTAAGGTGCTATGGGAAACTAAATATAAGTTATATATCTCGACACAAAAAATCTGGTGTGACTGGCACAACTTTCGATTAAAAAAGGTAAGAGAAAGTTGTGTACTGTGCGCCAGTCACACCAGATTTTTTGTGTCGAGATATATAACTTATATTTAGTTTTCCATAGCACCTTAGTTAACTTGATCACTTGTTTATTATTATTTTGGAAAGTTTCAGTCTTCAAAAAACACTTTGGCTTACGATATTTTTTCCCCTCCAAAGCCGCTATGTCTTGATTTTGCTCTTTTTTTCAAGATCCTGATTTTTTAATTAGAAGAACTAATTTTTATTATAATTGGAGGTTTACTTCTTTTAAATTCGTATGATGCAGTTGACGAAGTATTTTTACTTTATTATACAGGAATTTTATTTTTTTTTTTTTTTTTTTTTTTCTTCCCTCCTCCCCCTTCGTCTTGCACTTGGCCAAAAGACGAAACCAAAAAAACGGGGGCCCCCCCCGGGGGTTTTTTTTTTTTTTAGAAGAACTAATCCCGAAAATCAGGTCTACTTTTTTAACTAGGGTTATTTCAACACTGGTAACCTTAATGTCACTTCTGATTTGACAGAAAGTCAGTTTTATCCTTCCGCTGAACGAAAATGGTTGTGTATCCGCTTGAGGAACGAGTGAAAATAGTGAGTTTATTGAAAATCATGGTAATGTTGAGAATGTGTGGACAATTACGTACGGAAATGGGAAGAAAAGAGGTCAGCTCCGTTTTTTTTGAAGAAATTGAGAGAAACTGGCACTATTATTGACAAACCAACACGTGATAAGCAAAAACAGTGGCAAACCGAGAATATCGCAGGAGCCGCGTTATGGTTAATGGGACCGATGATTTCTGATTGGTTGTTCGAAACTTGAAGAGGAAGACTTGGACAACATTTGGTTCAAAAGACGGCTCTCCATGTCACACAGCTAAACTTAAATCGATTTTTGGCATGTCTTCGGAGACCGAATTATCAGCAGAAATTTGATGTCGTTTGGCGCCTCGAGCTGGATTTGACACCGTTAGACTATTATTTGTGGGGAGGTCAAAGACAAATGTTATGCAGACAAACCAGAGACAATTCAAGTTTGAAGGACAACATTCGTGCAGCCATAGCTAAAATAGAGCCGTATACTATCACAAATGTACTCAAAAATTGGACCGACTATGGCGTACTGAAGGCAGCGAGGAGATTTGAATGAAATAGTATTTCATAAATAATCGGAAGGTGTATACTTCACTATGAAAAAATAAATTTGAAAATTCATCCAACATTTTTGTTTTATGTTAAAAAAAATGTAAAACCGTATATGAATAAAATAGAATATATACAGTATATAAAAAAAATTTTTGCAAATACCAATATAGCATTAATAAAACGTATACATAACTATTGGTTAAATTAAATTTAATCAATTGGGTTAGTAATATTTTTTAAACATCCATATTAAATTTACGTAAAAACAATAAAATATAAAATAATAGTATTCGTATATTTTTTTTAATAATATAATTAATAATAATATTAAAAATAAACAAGCTCGAAATGTAAAATGAAAACCAGCTATAAAAATGAATTATTAAATAAAAAAAAAAATTAATTTGAATTTTGTATTTACCAAAAGGCAGTCTCATAGTTAATAAACATAAAATATTTTGAGTTATTATATACTATATATATATGAACTTTTATATTTAATAAACGTATTTTTTAATATGTCACAAAATTCCATTTTTTTTTTTAACATATCTACTAAAAACACGAAGTAATCCAAATTTATTATTTAATTAAAACAAATCCATGTAGGCTTTCAAATAAAATACTATTTTCATTATATAAAATGCACAATAAAAAGTTCTTTTACCAGATGAGAAAAAGGAAATAGAAATTGTAAAAAGAATGTAAAATTAATATATGAGAAGTTGCTGTAGACTTTAAATTAGATATTGGAGAAGTAGCAGCCAAGGAAATTAAATAAAAAACTTTTATCGTTTCAGGTCGCAAATCACGACCTTCATCAGGAAGATTAATTGTTAAAATACAAGATTAACAATTACGATTACGAAAAATTGTTGAAATACAATTAATCGTCCTGATGAAGATCGTGATTTGCAACCGAAACGTTGACGATTAATAATTAAAATGCTTTTAATTCCCTTGGCTGCTACGTCTCCTATAGGCCTATCAAATGTAAAATTAATCTCAAACATTCATTTTTTTGAAAATTATTATATTAAAATTTGTGTAGATCTATTCGTTCATTTTTTAATTTTAAGAAAAGATTGAGAGAGACAATTAAGTCAAGAGAGTCAATTTAAATGAATCATAAAGTAAAAATGTTTTCTTATTATATAGAGATGTAAGCCTAAGCCTATGTATATAGAAATGGGATGGCTACCTCAGTAGTTCTCTAATATATCCATGATATATGGGATAGAGAAATAAAAAAAAATTAATCCTTGTTATAAAAACTTATTCAGATAATTCTAAATGGGAACATTGAAGGGCCTATTGAGTTGACTATTGAGACGTCCTTATCAACTTAACAGACAACTCTAAATTAATGTATTCTGATGCCTTAATCACTCTGCAGCACTATAAGAGCCCAGGGAGTTTAATGATAGCCTCTTACTTATAGCGGGCGAGATATTTAAACTTCATCTATTCTAAATCAAGTAAATTGACTTGGAATAAACTTAAAAATAATTATTTTCATTTCTTTTCCTCGGATTTTTTTTTAAAGAGTTTATTAATATAAAAAAGCTGCTTCACAGATAGTATTTAATATTTGAATGGAATAAAAAATTTTATTTTAATTGAAATTTTTTGACGAGAGAAGGCGAATTATCTTTATTCATACGAAGACCTATATGTGAATAGGTTATTATGCTTAAAAAGAACAAAAATTTCTTTTGTGCTTAAAAAATGAAAAATAGTTAAATTTTTAAACTTTCCTAATACAAAATGGTGATTGCAGAAATAGCGAAATTTTATTTTACAAGACAATTTTTGATATTCTTATTTTATTTATTTTTTTAATACTCTAATATGAGTGAGTGAAATCGACATATGAGGCCTCTATTTAAATAGATAAGATTTAAAGTTGTTATTATTATTTTAATAAAGATGAAATAAAGTGCTTTTAAAACTTTTAGAATTCGAATTTTGATAGCATAGGCGTAGCCAGGGGGTTTCAGCCCCCCCCCATGGGACCCAAGCCATGACTAGATATTTAATACAAATTATATTTCATATAGGGTAAGAGAAAGTATAATATAATAATTTACTCTAGCTAAAAAAAAAAAAAACCAAAATGATTTATAAATACCCTAAAATAATCTTAAATTTTTGAAAAAAAATTTCTTGATCCCCCCATCGAAAATTTCTGACCACGCCAATGCGGCCTAGGCTCTCCTAATGCTAAAAGAAGCCTGTCCTGGCTCTAGGGCTTGTTGTAGGAGTTAGCATGCTAACCTTCTATACCGAGGGTCGCGGTTTGGGACCCCAGCCAGTCCGATGATTTTATTTAAGCCATTTGGATACCAAATGGCTTAAATAAGAATGCCTAGATCCCAAATATATATATATATATTATAAATACGAGTATCGTTAAAAGTTTTAAATGGCCTAAGTTGACGAAAAGACTGTGTAAATGTGTGTGTGAAAAAAGTGTGAGTGTTTAAAAAAAAAACCTTTCCTGTACAGATATGTCCAGTGAAATAGAATATAAGCTATTCTATGAATGATAGTTTAACATTAAGAACATGTTATCTTTGAATGGATCAGGATATGTACCTACTACATTTCAAAGCAGTAATATGCTTGACTAAATTTTCAGGTGATTCTCACAAACACGTAACATAACAAGACTTGATTGTCTAATCAAGCTTCTGTAAAGCCCAAAGCAGGCTGGAGGCAGTATCTGTACGATACTATGATGCACTAATGCAGGCATATGCAGCCATATGCAGCTTATCGTACGACTGGTAATTGCATTGACCACCCTCTGGCTGAGTGCATTGACGCTAATCGTATCAACTGACGTCATTTGCATAAGACACGAGGCATAACCTGCACCCCGAGTTGCTCATCCCATACTATTAAGCATTATTCCATTATGGATATTATTATATTCGAGCACATTTAATTAAAAGCCTCGCTAATCTGAGATACATTCAAGGGATTAAACAATTTATTTTTTTTTTAATTTATATGAATAATGAATTTATTTAGGGTGTTGGTGAAAGGAATTTTAAATATTAGATAGGCACACATGAATTATCAATAATTAACTAACATAGGCCTACTATTTTTTTAAACAGGAAAAAAATAAATCCTTTCTAAAAAAAATAAAATCCCGAAGAAGTTAATGTTATAAATTAGAAAAAGCAGCAAAAACTCAGGAGCAGCAAAAAAGACTGGGCATTTGTCAAATGCCGAAGGAGACGTTTCGGACAAAATGTATTAGTCCATCTCCAGTCCTTATATCATAATGACACCTTTGGCCCTAAATTTGATATAAGCCTATAAGGGCTGGAAATTGACTAATAAATTTTGACCGAAACGTATTTAACATTCAAAGGCTTTGTTGTTGTTTTTTTTGCTGCTCCTGTACTTGCTATTTCCTAATTTTTTTTTAAAGAATATAAGTTTGATGTCTAAAAAAAATTTTCTTTTAATCTATAATAATCAATAATTTAATTATTACTTTCTCATATAATTGGCTTGACCATAGTAGGTAAATAAATAAATAAATGATTTTAATGACAAGTTAAGATGTAAGTTGTTGCTATGTATTCCACACACTTCCTATATCAGTGGTTAACTAACATAGGCCGATGTTACAACCCCTCCCTTAAAAATATTTAATCGTATAACGCCCGCTCCCCTCCCATTTTAAAAAATAATACAGAAACAAAAATTTTTAATGCTAAAAAGTATAAATTTATATAAAAATATTTTTTTAATTTATTCTTGTTTATTATTTTTTCATTAAATTAGCAATCATTTGGATAATTGCTCGCTGAGAGTAATATTCGCGCCTCCCCTTAGACGCGCCTCAGTTTGGAAAACGCTGTCTTATACTAAATGATTTTAAAATAAATTTTTTTTTTTTTTTTCATAGGAGAAATGGGACATGATAATTATTGACACTGAAAATATTTGTAATTTAAATTAATAAAATCATATTTTTACACTTAAGTGATGAATTGTACATGACTTATTTTTTGAAATTTTTTTTTTTCTAATTAAGGCTTAAAAATAACACGTTTACGGTTTAAAAATGAAAGCCCTTTTTGAGTACATGTAAAAAAAGCTTTTGGACCTAAAAAGGGAGAGGGTGGTTGACTGATGACGCGGACGAGCGTTTTGCCTTTAATTGTCTCCGCCAGCGAATGGGACCATCTGCAGGGTGTTTCATCACATCGAACACTCTCACAATGCCTCCTACATAACATTTTATTAGGTCAATCTAGGCTTCAGAATGGGATAATTAGAGTTCAGAATTTAATGAACCAACAATTATTCTGTCCGATATTTCACTCAAAATCTCTTTTATTCTTATTAGTTAATTATTCATTTAACAAATTAATTCATTTGGGACAAAATGTTTAGTCTTCAAAAGAAAATAATTATAGCATAAGCTGTTCTTGAATCAGAGTGGGCCTCTAGGTATGGGCGTATCCAGGGAGGGGGGCAGCTTGCCTCCTTTCCAAATTGAAATAAAAAACAAAAAATATAAAAATTAAAAAAAATATATAGACCTATATAAAAATTAAAAAATTTACCCCATCTATGAGAAGATAAAAAATATAAGTGACATCATCCCCTATCTCCAGATAGGCTGTGACATTTTTTTTTTTAACACTCACTTTTTTTTCTCATTAACACTCACACACAGTCTTTTAGGCAACTCAGGCCATATAAGACTATAACCGTTATAATTTTATTTTTTTATTAAGCTTATTATTTGAAATTCCTATCGGGATCCCCGTTTATTTACCCAAGGTGCTTTCATGCATGAAGACACACACCTCAAACCCAACCGGCCTCCAATCGGCACCCCGTGAAGTTACATTATTTCCTATCTTTAACTCCTCCTCCTCCTGCTTTCGTTTCTAGCTAGTGAACTAATCCTTATTTCTGGTTCCACCAGGTTCCTTTTATCCAAACTCTTCTATGCAATGGAGGATGATAACCGTTATAATTACTAAATTTTTTCCTCTTAAAAATAAAAATTTTCAAAAAAAAAAAAAAACATTAAAAAATGTTTTTTTTAATTTATTTTGAGGAAAAACTTTAGTAGATATTTATTTAATGACTGTAGATTCAGGAATTAAGAATCAGGAAAAAGGAATTGAATAAATAAAATTCTTGAATTTAATTGTTTTGACTCACAGCTTTATATATGGTTAAGAAATATTATTTTGAAAATGATAAAGAAATTATATCCGACTAATAAAAAAAAAAAACAATGTTTACTACTTAAAGTGGGGGTGTTGTTCAAACTTTTGCCACCCCAAAATGAAATCGTGGTTACGCTACTGTAAAAGAGGCAAATAAATAAATAAAATAAAAAATAAAGGTAAATAAATAAAACATTTCAAAGTGAAAAATTTTATTTTTTTCAAAAGGGAAAATTGTCAATTCGATATAACTTCTTCCTTTAACTCTCCTTATATTATCTAGGAAAGAGAAAATAAAAGTTGAATATTATTTTATTATGCAAAAGCAAATAGGGAAAACACGATTCTTCCATATTAAAAATGCATTCTATATCTGGCTTATCGTTCCATTTTCAGACCTAGCCTGTCTTCAATGCGTTCATCTCTTTCTCTCTATAGCATAATCTACTTTAGCAGAAAGTGATTCTTTTTTTGATGCCAGGCGAATAATTTAATTCACGCTTGTGGCTGCTACGATAATTATTCCATTGAGCATATATAATAGCACCTAATAGGATTTCTTGGCTTTTAGAGAGGCGATTTTTGCTTGGAAATTGCCTCGGTTGCTTTGAATAAAAGCACCGATATTCAAACCAAAATAGAAAGGTATATAATAAAAAGGTAATCGATTTTAATTAAATTTTTTTTTAAAGTGTCTATATTGACATTAAAAATTTTTAATTTCGAAAAGGTATTATTTTCAACTTTTTTTGTAAAAAGCCTTTTAATATTTTTTTTTTTTTTTTTTTTTTTTTTGAAGAAATAATTTAGAATAATTTTTTTTTTTAGAAAAGATTAAAATTTAATTTTTACTTTCTCTTAGCTTATATATGAAATATACAGAGAGAAAGTATTCGATTCATGTCAAAAATTCGATGTCGAGATTTTGATGGATCTTCACGTTTTAAGGTCCCCTGATCCAAAAAGTGATTTTTGCGACATGGTCTGTCTGTGCGTGTGTCTGTGTCTGCGTGTTTATATGTGTGAGTCTGTGTACAAAATATCTCAGGAACTAAAAGAGCTACGAAGTTAAAATTTTATATTTAAGTTAGGCACCCTCCCAAGTGGTGAAAATAAGCTTTTGAACAAAATCGGCCAAAAAATACTAGTACTTTACTGATGTACTTTTTCAGTTTTTTTTTTCAAATTTCACAAAATTCGCTCCAACGATTTTGTTTGAAATTCATAAATGAACTATTTTTTAGATGTTCTTTAAAAAGTATATTAGTGAAATTTTTCGTTGAAAAAAAAAAGGTCAAATGATTTCTGCGAGAGGGAAAAATGGAAATTTTACTAGCCTACAAAAAAAAGTAGATTCGATTATTTTTTTCATAATCGATTATTTTTTCGCCTGTCCGGATCCAATAATTATTTTTCATAATTGATAATCAATTATTTTTTTCCACAAACACTCCTACCAGTGACATGGTTTTTTTTTACATGTTGAGGATTTTTATTAGTTTAACACAAAAGTTTTTCTATTGTTGAAAATAAATATATAATTTAACATTATTTTAATAATATGATATATTAATTAAGTTCGAAATTAGTAAGATAGGTGTAGTGTACTTCTTTTAGATTCGCCATTGAAGAGAATGAATAAATGACAAGATTAAGAAAATTAATCGTAATGAAAATATTTTTTAAGAATGCTTACCTACAAAAAAAAATTTAATTTTTATTAGCAAAATATTATAACTTAATGGTTTTAAATCAATACTGGTTTAAATAAATATGCCTAGATTATTAATATCTTAATTTACATAATAGGTTTACTATATTGCAGTTTAGGCTAAGATACAGAGAAGATTATAAAAAATTTATAAAAAAAGTAAGTGGTTAAAATTTTTTACTAATTTAAACAACTTACTTTTATAATTTACTCAATGTCTGGTTGATCTTCGATTCAATAAAAATTCTCATAATTAATATTTTTTTATATATTTAAAATTTAACCATTTAATGAATGAAATTAGATTATTAAAAGAAGATAAATATAATTTGAGAAAGTGCGAAATTAAAGATGAAACTCTGAATTCCATTTTAATTCCTAATGGAGGAAGATATTCTCATAATATAGAAAAGCAATTAAATACATTTATAGATGGAACTAATATTAGATGGAGAAAATTTAGGTTTAAAACTCTAATTACATCTCAACATATATTTCACTGTAATTAAAACCGTTTAGCTTAATTTTAAGAGGATTTAACGATCCATTAGTTTGGCTTTTAACAGTCTAGAAGGCTTTAGAGGATGCCTAGTAAAGAAAGAAGGAAAGAAAGAAATAAAGAAAAGGGGGGTATTAATTAATAGAGATTTCCCATAATAAAATTAAAAAGAGAAAAAAAATAGGCTAAAAAGAATTAAATTATTTGGCGATGTAACATCTTGTAATGGTTGGATTATTAATGAATGGTCGGCTGGTTTGGCTACAAAAGCTGAAAAAAGCTCTGCACTTGTCAAATCACATATGCGTAATTATTTTGCAATAATACCAATAATAAATCTCTTATTGATTCTTTCCGAACATGGATAAAATTAATTAGCAATTAATTGACGTTGATGGTTTTGATTTCTTTAAAACTTTAAAAAATTTTTTTATAAATATTAAAACTATGAAGAAAATTGGTTTGGATGTAGCTCGTTTTGTACATAAGACTCATGTTAAATAAAATTATAAATAAAAATTCTGGTGTGACTGGTCGCACAGCACACAACTTTCTCTTCGATAATCAAAAATTGTGTTCTGTGCTTATCATACCAGATTTTTTCCTGTCAACATATATTTAGTTTCCAACAGTACGGTACATTCGATTTTCAAGATGTAAAATTTATAAGTATGGGAAAATATTTATATTTTGTTACCATGACAACCATTTCTCCTATCTTTCCTATGGAGTACAGGAGTAAAGTGGTCTTCAAAAGATTTTTTAATGGCAAAATGAGAATATACATTTTAAAGAGCATCTAAAAAAATAATTGATTTTTGAATTTTAATCAAAATCGTTGGAGCTGATTTTGAGAAAATCGAAAAAAAAACTGATAAAGTACATCGGTAAAGTAAGTTCAATTACTGGCTACATCCTCTTTCTTTCCAAACAAAAAATAATCTCTGTTTTTGCCAATTATTATAATACAAGTGGTAAAGCCCGTTTTCGGCCCCCTGGACCTCTGCTCGCCAAAGGCGAGCAATTACAAACTTTTAAAGTTTTAAATTTACCTCTCTGAGTTTGTTTTAAATTTCCCTCTCTAACTAAACTTCCTTTTTCTCTGGCCAATCAGCGCCCTGAGGGATTTTCTACTAAAGTCATGGGCAGGGGGGTGCCCGGCCCCTTCCCCACCCCCAGAAAACTCCCTGCCCAATAAAAATTGAGAAAATATGGTGCTTTCCAGGCCCCCCGGAGGATAGCTGGTCCCATGCCCCCCCCCCCCAGCTAAATTCTCTATTTACGCCCATGACTATAGCAAGATGTTATACTTATTAAGCTCTTCAATATGCATTCATTTCAAATCTTAATTTCTTCCAATCTTAGGGGGGGGGACAGGAGGTAGATAGACGGAAGGCTATATTTTGATTATAAAGTTTTAAAATATATAATCTTACTCTGACTAGAGTACTTTCCTTATCTGTATCTTAGTCTTCTATTAAGAGAAATCAAAATAAGTCAAATATGTAAGCTTACTTTTTTTTAGTAAACAAATTATTTTTTTTCTTTAAAAAAAAGCAAAATCCTTATCCCTTTTCTTTTGTAGAGTTTCTCTCTGTCTCTCTCCCTCTCTCCTCTTTTGCATTTAAGCTTAATGTGTGGAAATATCAATATTTTAGAGCGAGAGAGAGAGAGAGATGGAGCCGAAGAGTCAAGAAACAGGCTGGACTTTTAAGACCTTCAGTTCAGTTGTATTTAAATAAGAAATGACTTGGTTCTCTCTGAGCAACAGAATATTCAAAACGTACTGACAGCGGATAAAGAATAAAAAAAAAAGTAAATAAAAAGGATCAGGTATTTTTAGCGAGTGGTTTTTCTCTTTTAAATGAAAAAAAAAAAAAAAAAACCTACTCTCACAAAAAAAAATCTTTTAATATTTAAATATATATTTTGTAATTAATAAATAATATGAATTTCTTTTCTAGTATTTTTAAATCTGACGATTTTTTATAATGTAGGCTATTATTTTCGTATTGGTTGATTGTTTATTTAATATTTGATTGTGAATATATTCTGGAATTAAGATCTGCCCGATATAACCGTATATCATATAAATAATAAAATTTCCGTATGCCTACTAAGTAAAACCCAAATGTTAATCTATGAAAAATATAGTCCTATTGCCTATTGATATTAATTAGAACGAATACAATCGTAATAGTGAATGGCGGATCCAGAGTAGTTTTTCGGGGGGGAGGGGGTAATTATTGATCTGAACATCACACATCTTTTCTTAGTTTTAGTAATTTAAAGTTGCATTCTCTAGCTACCACATTTTTTATTCGTATCTGGGAGAAATGACTGAGATAAATCTAATTAAAAAAAAAAAAAAAAAATTAATATGCTATTAAAAAGTTTTATTAAATTTTAAGTTAAATATGAGATCTGGGAGTTGTTATTTAAAAAAAAACTCTTTTCCCAAAAAACTCTCTCATCCTTAGGGAAATTGTCAAAAAAAAATTTATAAATAATTATTTGTTTTTTAAATAAATGCTTTCACTAAACCCGATATTCTTCCATTATTATGTACGCGTAATTCTTTTTTTTTCATGTTTTTTCTCAAAGGGTCCAAAATTTTTTTTTTTAAATTCCAAATTATGCTTACGAATGTTTTATGATATTTAAAAGAGTTTAATGGATGTATTTTATGAGAAAATAGAATAATTTTAATAATAAAAATCTGGTGTGACTGGCGCACAGCACACAACTTTCTCTTACCCTTCGGTAAGAGAAAGTTGTGCACCGTGCTGGTCACACCAGATTTTTTGTGTCGAGATATATTTAGTTTCCCATAGCACCTTAGTTTCAAACTTGCATTTTAGATGTTGACTGCTTGAAATAAACTATGGTTATTTTTCAAAATTTTAATCTCATATTTGGACATTTTATACACAATATAGAATCGTAAATAAATACAAAATTTCATAAGAATTGGAAAAAAAATTTTAAATGCGTAAAAAGTTCCAAAGGACCCCCTGAATCGAAATTAACATACAAATCCCTATAGGAAATTAACATTAGGCCTATGAGAGAAGGCGGAGAGACAGACGATAATGTTTGCAAGTGAGAGAGAGAGATATATATATGTTTTCTCTAAAACAATTAAAGACAGAAATAAAATAAAAAAAAATGGGAATTTAAATAATAATTGATTTTTAATCTAATAAAAAGAAAAAGATTTAAATTCCGTTACCATGGCAACCATTTCTATCTTTCCTATGAAGAGCAAGAGTAAAGTGGTCTTCAGAAGATTTCAACGGCAAAATGAGAATATACATTTTAAAGAGCATCTAAAAAATAATTGATTTATGAATTATAAAAAAAACTCTTGGGGGGGATTTTGAAAAAAAAAAAAAAAAACAAAAAGAGCACCTCAGAAGTACTAGTTCTTTTTGGCGCTTTTTGTTCTCAAAATCTTATTTTGATAATTTTCACCCAAACCAAATATAAATATAATATTAAACTCCGTCCCCTCCTCTTCCTTCCTACAAACCTTCCCACACCCCCACACAACCCCCCCCACCCACCAAAAACAAATTCCCACACACAACTTTTTGGAATCATATATATATTTTATATGACGTATAAGAAAAAAAAAAAATACTATTTTTTCAAAATTGATTTTTTAATTTCTTTTGCTATAACGTGAGTTAATTTAATATATAAATTTAAATAAATATAAAATAATAAAATTTAATTTAAGTAAATTAAAAATATATTTTTTTATTATATTTAAAATAAAAAAAAGAAAAAAAAAAAATAAATTATTTTGACATATATTTAGTTTGTTGTAGTACATTAGAATTCAAGATGTAAAATTTATAAACAGAAAAAAATATTAATATTTTGTTTTTTCTTATTCTTTCCTATGTAGTATTGATACAAAAGTGCTTAAATAATTATGGGGGCAAAATGAGAATATATATTTTAAAGAACATCTAAAATATAATTATAACCAAGTATTTATTAATTTAAATAAGCCTCATGGACCAACACATGATATATATAATTATTTAAAATATAATTAATTTATGAATTTCAATTAAAATCGTTGAAGTAAATTTTGAGAAAATCGAAAAAAGCTAAAAAACAGTACATCATCAAAGTACTAGTACTCTTTGGGCAATTTACTTAAAAAGTTTCGTGTACGTGACAAGGGGGGGGGGGGTACCTAACTTAAAAATTAAATTTCAATCTTATAGGCCCTTTCGTTCTTTTTCACAAACAGACCATTTTGCAGGACACTTTTTTGGACTCAAGGCGTCTCACAATATTTCCTTCAAAACTTTTAACATAGCCTTTATAAATATTAACATATACATATATTATAGATAAGATGTAAAAATAAACAAGTATTTTGTAATAAGCTTATATCAAACAAAACAAGTAACTTAACTTGATTTTTCACTGGGGACTTCATACTGGTATGATTGAGATGAAGAGAGAAAAAAATGGTAACCATTTAGAAGCTGAGTTTACTTGCAGATAAGATAGAAACAAATGTCTTAGTTTGAACTGGATATGATTAAAAGGGAGAAGGGACCTTTGGGCTGTTTTTGCCGACCGTTATGTGAGTCGCGTGCACAAACACGCGCGATTAAGGGCAGCGCTGCATGCAAATGGGGCTCCTTAACGCGGTTACTAGAATGGGGTGGGGGAGAAGGGCTTAGCCTTTGCAAGGGCTGTTTGTGAAATGAGATAATTTTAACCCAGCGATTCAGCCACAATGACATCGAATCCAATTGGGGCCACCAGATTCCATTGCCACTATAAACAAGTCATGGCAAGAAGTCCTAATAAAGAGAGACATGCAAAGGAAAATTATTTTTATTTTACACCAAACGAAATGAAAAAGATTTCATTTCCTTTTTTTAATTTTGTAAGAAAATTGAATCTATTCAACTCATGAGAGAAATTTATTTATTCTTTTTTAGCCATTTGCTAAAATCTTTATCATCATAATGTTTATTCTTAGTTGACAGTGTGCCCCCCAATGTAACCATTCTATCTTGTGATCATTTCTTTTTATTCGGATAAAACTATTAACTTAAATCTCTAGACCGATGTCTTACTAAACTTAATTTTCTATAGAAGAAGCCTTGTTTTATCAATTCAATTCTTGTTCTGTTATAAAATTCATTTGAATAATATAATATAATAAACCTATCTGAATAACTTCTCAGTCCAAAAATTGGCTTAAAAAATATAACTCCCCCATTCTTTGTTCAGTATTTTTACTTGACCTTTTTTTGAAGAATACTCCTTCTATCCCTGTTTATTTATATTTATTTGTGAGAGCGGTTATTTCTTGCCCTACGGCAAGCTATTTGTGTAATTTACGTGTTTCTTATAAGAAATCGTATTTTTCTGTTGTGATTGTATCATAAAATTTTTTGTAAATTGTATAATTATCCCCCCTCCGTGTCCGAGTAGTTAAAGATGTTGACATTGTCAATATTGATAATCTAAAAGCCAAGGGGGGTAAGGGGAGAACCCCAGCCTAAAAAAAAATACATATAAATTCATTCTAGGGAGAGGAGAGGAGAGAAACTTCTAAAATCATCCAGGCATCCAGGGAGAGAAGACATTAGCTTTTCGTGCTTGAGCCAGTCACAAATGAGAAAAATTTATTTAATTTGGCTACCAATCATTTGAAGTACTATAAAGAGGAATGGAGTCAAAATGACCATAGATGCCGAAAAAATCCTTAAAAAATTTATTTATGGAAAATTTTTAGTATTTAAAGTTTTATTATACACGATCTACCATATCTACATAATTAAATGTTTCAAATAAAATAAAAAATTTACCTCTTTAATGATTCTATCTCGGTGTCGATAACATTAAACTCTATTTCAGTAGCTCCTCGTTTTTAAGAACATCTATAAAAACAATCCAGAAAATAAATTAAAACATGAAAAAAGAAAAGAGGTAAGGTTAAGTAATAAAACGAAATGATTTTGGAGTGTTGATAGAGAGAAGGCTTTTGTCAGATACTGCTCATATTGTTCTCAACATAAATGCTTACAGATTATCAATTGACATTAGCCATTAACGCCTTGATTCATGAGAGAGACAGGCTCTTGCATTAAACCACGATAAGCCCCATTTGCACCGCCGACTGCCCTTCTGAAGTTTTCGGACCCCAACTTCAAGGCTTTTATTATCCTAGTCCACGCAATCGGCTTCCATTCACCCCGACATATTATCTTTTAAATAACAAGAGGTTTATTTATCTCCCACCATGTTTCTTCTTTGCTATCACATCTTTATATGTAGAAGATATATATTTCGTGTATCAGAATATTAACTTGCTTTTTTTTTATTTATTTTGTTTAAAGACTTTTTCAGCATCGGAAGCCATTTAGACCCAGCCTCTATTTATAACTTGCTTTTATATAAGAAAGAGAAAAGTAAATAATTGTTAGGTCGTGTCAAACTGTAAATATGTTTGTCGAATTTCGTTTGTTATTGTAATCTCTATCGCAAAAAATTTTCGAAATTTGATCGTTGATTCTTTTAGAGTATAAAAAATTTGGTGTGACTGATCCCACAGCACACAACTTTCTCTTACCTTCGGTAATCGAAAGTTGTGTTCTGTGCTTGTCACACCAGATTTTTTGTGTCGACATATATTTAGTTTCCGACAGTAAGCTTACGGTACATTCCAATTTCAAGATGTATAAAAATGAGAAAATATTTATATAACTATTTTGTTACCATGGCAACCATTTCTCCTATCTTTCCTATGAAGTACAAGAGTAAAGTGGTCTTCAGAAGATTTCAATGGCAAAACGAGAATATACATTTTAAAGAACATCTAAAAAATAATTGATTTTTGAATTTGAATCAAAAGCGTTGGGGAGAATTTTGATTAAAAAAAAAAAACTAAAAAAGCACATCTACTAATACTTTTTAGCCGATTTTGATTAAAAGCTAATTTTCACACCCTAGGTTGGTGTCTAACTTAAATATAAAATTTCAACCGCCTAGCTCAATTCCTTCATGGTTAAAATTGAACACAGACAGACACACACACACACACACACACACACACACACACCCGACCATGTCGCGAAAACCACTTTTTTGGATTCAGGCGACCTCAAAACGTGTATATCCATCAAAATCTCGACATCGAATTATTGACATGAAACCAATAATTTAGCATAGTTTCTCTCCTTTCTCTTTCTATATATTAACATATATATAGAGGTAAGAGAAAGTAAAAGGTAGTTTAAGACTGACTGTGGTTTGTCTATCTGTTAATAATAGGCCTATATTTATTTTAAAAAAACTAGCCGCGTCGACTTCCTCCGGCGGGCTTTGCATCTAGCTAGGGGGGCTCCTCCTCTCGCCTATCCATAATTATGGGTCGTAATTTTTCAGGCAACTCGGTTTAGACAATTCATACCAATATGCATTAAGAAATAAAATATATAGACCTCCTAAACTTAAAAAAAGTAAAAATCATCATTGCCCAGTATTTGTTAAAAATACAATATATTCCTATGACTATCAAAGGAAAACAAAATTTTGTCATTAACAATTTTTTTTTTTTATTTTGAAAGATTTAGTTATTTATTTAATTAATTGGCTTTGATTCTTCTTAAGATGAGTTAGAACTCAAAGCCTTCTAATGGGAAAATTTTCAGCATTTTTTAAGGCTCTTTTAAGTTGAAATCAGGACCGCAGACAGACTTGACGGCCCCCCCCCCCCTCCACCTATATAATTTTAAGATTGGAGCTTAAAGGGCCCGGGCCCCCTTAGGAAAAAACTTCTTGAAAATTATTTTTTTAATTGAAATTTTAACCATGAAAATTATTTTTTATTAGAATTTAATGAAGCTAAAGGGGTCCGGACCCTCCTAGGGGACCCGTGCCCCGGGAATATAGCCCCCCTGGACCCCTCTGTCTGCGGGCCTGGTTGAAATCTTGCTGCGATTCAAACTCTTATATAAGAGGCCGCCATGAATTATTTTAATAGCAAGTTTTAAATTTCCCTCACTGACTCAACTTCCTCTGTCTCTGGCCAATCAGTGAGAGAGAGTGGTAAACAGGAACATAACCGAAGCCAACGGCTAGCGCTTTAAATTGTAGTATGATGATATTAGGAGTTTGTCGTGCATGTTAATCTAGAATTTTATTTTCTACTTATTTTAATTAAGAAAATTTTTTTAGCACTAGTAGAATGTTAAAGGTATATTGTAAGCCCTTTTCCCTTCATAAATTTTTTAAAACTTTAATAAGTTAAAAAATAAATTAAAATTAACCCTCGAGAGACAAATTTGACGGAAATATCAATCAAGAAAGATAAATGAGTGTCGTAGTGATATTTAATGGGACATTTAAGTGATGATAAAAGGTCAAAACATCTAAAAATTAGATTACTTAAGTAGGAAAAAAATTGGAAGTGAATTTATTACTATATAATAATTATTTGCCCAAATTTTTATTTCTTTTCATAGACCACATATAGTTCTTCTGAATCTCAAATTATAAATCTAAACTCTTCTTCTTTCTCTCTATAATTGATCTAAAACTCAACTTAAAGTTGTGTTGACTGTTAAGTTTAGAGTTAACTAACTTGATAAAAGACGAGAAACAAAACATGACAAACAACCCTTTCTAATTCTATTCCTTCTCACAAAATACATATTCATAGATCTCTTATTCTATCTGAAAATCCAATTGTATATATTTATTTTCAAGATATATTGTATATAATAATACTACAAAAAAATGTAATTAATATTTTAGAGGATGAGAAAAATTAATTTTCTTCCATATCTCTATTTTTACTTTCTCTTACCTCTATATATATGTTAATATATATAGAGAAAGTATTGGATTCATGTCAAAAATTCGATGTCGAGATTTTGATGGATCTTCACGTTTTGAGGTCCCCTGAATCCAAAAAAGTGGTTTTCGCGACATGGTCTGTCCTCTGTGTGTGTGTGTGTGTGGGGGGGGTGTCTGTGTGTCTGTGAACAAAATATCTCAAGAACGAAAAGAGTTAGGAGGTTGAAATTTTATATTTAAGTTAGCCACCCCCATGGGACGTGACACGAAGCTTTTGACCAAAATCGACCAAAGAGTACTAGTACTTTACTGATGCACTTTTTCAGTTTTTTCGACTTTCTCAAAATTTGTTACAACGATTTTTTTAAAAATTCAAAAATCAATTATTTTTTAGATTCTCTTTAAAATGTATATTCTCATTTTGTGATTGAAATCTTCTGAAGACCACTTTACTCTTGTACTCCATAGAAAAGATAGGAGAAATGGTTGCCATGGTAACAAAATATAAATATTTTGCCATACTTATAAATTTTACATTTTGAAAAAAGAATGTACCGTACTGTCGGAAACTAAATACATGTCGACACAAAAAAATCTGGTGTGACAAGCACAGTACACAACATTCGATTACCGAAGGTAAGAGAAAGTTGTGTGCTGTGCGCCAGTCACACCATATTTTTTTTATTATAATGTACGATCCATTAAAAATGAAAAATTTATAAAAAAGAGAGTGTAATTAAAGGTGAAAAATCCATCTACCTTTTTTGAAATGAAATTATTCTAAGTCTTGTCAATTTTTCTTTTGTTTTAAAATGTGTTTTAAGCTGATTACTTGTAAGATTATGAGTCATCCCTAACCATTTGGCTGGGAGCGAGCGAAGACTAATTCAATATGATCGAATGCCATTTGCGAAGTGCTCATGTCAGTATCCATTGGCTTTTTAAATTGACGTCGCTAATTGCTCTCGAAATTTATAACCGAAAGACAAAAATGGAATTTTAATGTTTTTCTAAAGTTTGATGCTTTTAGATGGAATATATAGATCTTAGAATTTTCTTGTTTTATTATTCAAGAGGTGAAATCCCATATAAATATTGTCAAATTTTAGCAAATTGATCTGTCTGTTTGTGAACAAAATATCTCAGGAACGAAAAGAGATAGGAGGTTGGAATTTTATATTTGAGTTAGGCACCCCCCCCCCTCCCTTCCCAAAAGGTGAAAATAAGCTTTTGAGCAAAATTGGCCAAAATGTACTAGTACTTTACTGATGTACTTTTTCAGTTTTTTTTTTTTTTTTTTCGATTTTCTCAAAATTCGCTCCAACGATTTTGATTAAAATTCATAAGTCAACTATTTTTTAGCTCTTTAAAAAGTATATTAGTGAAATTTTTCGTGGAAATCCTTTGAAATACACTTTACTGATGAAATTTTTTCAGTTTTTTGCTATTTTTTCAAAATTGGCTTTAACAATTTTGATTAAAATTCATAAATCTACTATTTTTTAGATGCTCTTTAAAAAGTATATAATTTTTCGTGAAAATTTGAAGTACACATTATTGATGTGGAAGCTTTCGTAGCTCAGCTCCAACTATGAAACGCGTGGTCAGGTGCTAAATATATCTCAACACTAAAAAATCTGGTGTGACAAGCATAGTACACAAATTTCTCTTACCTTGGTGAAGGTAAGAGAAAGTGGTGTGCTGTGGGAGTAGTCGCACCAGATTATTTTTTAAGTATGATTTTTTTATTAAATTTAGAGCTCAATAGGTGTCATAATTGTTTCTTTTTGCCTAATGTTCGGCAACCAGCAAAGTTCAAAACCACGCTTCAAATATTATTTTGTTTAAAAAAAAAAATATAAATGGCGGATGGTTTGTAACTTGATAAATATTAGATTTACAAAACATCTTTTTTTTTTGATAAATTAATCCCTTACACTAGCCATCCCCTTAAATTTATTACATAATAAAATACAAAATTCATATACGAAATCTAAAAGAGCTATCATAGAGAAAAATGCTTCTAATGAAAGGGTCGTTTAGATGTTGATGCCTAAATTGTGTAGGGTGATACAAAGGGAACGAAGAAGGAGGGCGTTTCATATTGCAAAAATTGCCTAAGGGAGGCGATGTTGATTAAAATGCTGATAGCGCCTTGAATATATCACCTTGTACAATTTTTATTCATTAATTAACGTTTAAAATATAATCAGATGATTACACTAACAATTTACATAACAATAACTTAAGAAGATTTCACCATGATCTTATTATATTTATATTTACAAAAAATCCTATGCTATTATTTTGTAGAATATTAACGAGAAGGAATCTTATATTTTCTCTTACCTATATATGTTTATATAGAGAGAAAGTATTAGATTCATGTCGAAATTTTGACGGATTTGAGATCCCCTGTTCAATTGTTTTTTTTTTTTTTCTTTTTTTGTATTTAATACATTTTTTTGAGTATGTTTATTTGTTTTTAAGACAAAAATTCCATGGCCTCTGTATATTGAACCCGGGACCACAAGAGGATTTGGGGCAGGTGGTCGAGAGCCTGTGGACTGGCGCAAAGGGAAGCATACCGATACTCTGGAGATCTCGGGTTCAATATCCGGAGGCCATGGGACGTTTAGCCCACCAACAAATAAACATACTCAAAAAAATTGTTAAATATTCCTATGACTTGTCAAGTCCGATTAGAGGCATCCATTAACTTGTTCAAATACAAGTAATAGATTTTGGAGACTATTTAATAATAATTTTAATCAAAAATTCATCGTTCTTTTATTCATCATTAATAACCGCTGTTTTTAAAGAAAATATTTGAATAAAGTTTACCAGATAAATATATTCTTTGAACAGCCCTCTATACACGAGCAACAGGTGATTTTTGGTTATATTCGTTATTTTAGTAAGATAGATAAATCTTTTCATATATTATGTTAAAAAATTTTGTATTAAAATTGAAAAATTATAAGTCATATTTTTTTCAAATTTCAAAATAAGTTACGCAGCATATTGAATTTTATGAGATGGGTGGATTAAGGAATTAATAATATGTTTAATCAGCGACCATATTATTTATAATAAGGAAAAAAGAAAAGAGCGATTGCAGCTAAGTTTATTTCGTTTATTAATCACTTCAAGCCGACGTTTCGGTCAGATATACGACCATCCTCAGGGATAAAGCGTGTCAACAAAATTCCTCAAAATGTCGAATGGCAAAATTGTGTAAATTATTTATTGCCATTTTATAAGGACCAATAGGCTAGTAAATTAATATATCGTTAGTCCAGTTAAAAATCGGTCTAACTCAAAAATGCAATTTTGAGATGTTTGCACAAATTATCTTCAAATTGCCTCTACTATCTTTGTGTAAGTCCGTTTCTTAAACAACTTAGTGGATCACCCCTAAATTGAGCGCGGGTAAGTGAGCCATCTTGGATTTTATCCTCTACAACCCTAACTTCCTCTGCAGCCGAAAAGGGAAATGTAAATAAAAAAAGTAAATTTTGTTTATACTTATTGGGCTTTAATGTAATTTCAAAAATATTTTTTCAACTACTTAAATTTTGTTTTTTTAATTACGGAAATGCTTAATTCATCTAAAAAGGGATAGATTTAATTTGTAATGCTTTGATATAACCTCTTCTGAATTTGTCTTTTCAATTTTAGCTATATAAAAAAAAAAATCTAATTGAACGGAAAGCAATCTTTTGTTGACTTAGGGAGCCAGAGAAAATAATACAATACATAGTTCTTTACAAAGTAATCTCGTTCTTGTAGAAAGGGCCGGAGATCCACCGTGAGGGATCTTATAATAGATTTTTTTTTTTTTTTTTAAGTTTGAAAATGAACCTGACTTCCCTTTTTATTTGATTGACCTACAACTAAAAAGTCTAATTTTATGATTAAAGCTTAATAATCTCCTATTAATAAATTTCATTGAGAAGAGACTCTTAGAGTTAAAAAAAAAAAAACTAATTATGATAAGATCGATATTTTAAAAGAGAAAGATAGTCAAAATTTAAATTACTTTATCATAATTATTGGCTCAAAAAGATGGACTAATCTCTATGATCAAAACAATAGTTTCTTTTGTATTTATTCTTATTAATAATTTTTGCCCGCGCGCTTGGTGCTGGTGTTAGCGTATTGGCCTTGTATACTCAAGGGTTGTTCGGATCCCGGGCAGTTCTATGATTTTATTTAAGCCATTTGGTATCCAATAAACTAGGTGATCCTCCCTAAGAAAGGGTTGGATAAAAGGAACCGAAAGGAATTTGAAATAAGGATAAATTCAATATCTAGAAATGAACATGAGGAGATACATGATGTAGCTCGGCGGGGTGCTAGTGGAAGGCTACGGCCAGAGGTCGGTTAGATTTGAGGTGTGTGTCTGCTTTTCACTAAAGAACATCAGGTAAATAAACGGAGATCCGTTAGAAATTTCAAATAAAATAATAGCAAAGTTTACAACTTTTTGGTATCGAGAATTGACCTTATCAGCAAATATTTATTTAAATTCATTGGTAGCCGAACATTTTAATTTTATGCTCAAAATGAAAGATGAATCACTGGATTATTAAAAATCTGGTGTGACTGGCGCACAGCACACAACTTTCTCTTACCTTCGGTAATCGAAAGTTGTGCACTGTGCTTGTCACACCAGATTTTTCGTGTCGACATGTATTTAGTTTCCGACAGTAGAGTACAATTGAATTCAAGATGTAAAAATTTATAAGTATGGGAAAATATTTATATTTTGTTACCATGGCAACCATTTCTCCTATCTTTCCTATGAAACACAAGAGTAAAGTGGTCTTCAGAAGATTTCAATCGCAAAATGAGAATATACATTTTTAAAGAGCATCTAAAAAATAATTGATTTTTTGAATTTTAAAAAAAAATCGTTGGAGCAAATTTTGAGAAAATCGAAAAAAACTGAAAAAGTACATCAATAAAGTACTAGTACTCTTTGGCCGATTTTGATTAAAAGCTTATTTTTCCGGTCCCGGGGAGTGTTTAACTTAAATATAAAATTTCAACCTCGTAGCTCAATTCCTTCATGCTTAAAATTGAACACACACACACACACACACACCACCCACCCACCCACCCACCCACCCACCCACAGACAGACCATGTCGCGAAAACCACTTTTTTGGATTCAGGGGACCTCAAAACGTGAAGATCCATCAAAATCTCGACATCGAATTTTTGACATGAATCCAATACTTTCTCTCTATATATATATTACATATATACATAGGTAAGAGAAAGTAAAAAATTGCTTACTAATATTGTATTTATTTTATTTTTGAAGAAGGCAAAAGTGGCTAAGCTACGGATTACGAATCTGAAGTCTCAACACGACTCGGGTTCAAATCCATCTTGCAGCAAATAAATGAACATTGCCGGTGTCCTTTTAGGGTAGGAAAGTGGGAGAAATCTCACCCGCAGACACAAAGGGCCCAATTTTGTGGCCTAGATGCCTTAAAAGAATTACAATTACTCCGACTGGGTAACCCGGGATCTGCCGAGCTGTGAGCCGGGTGGCTGAGAAAGGAACAATACCTCATAAAATCAAAGACTCAATTGTGTTCAGTTTGTTTTTTAATATAAACAAACCTAAAAAAGATGAGAAATCTATTCTTAGGCATAAATATAAAATGTATAAATTAGAAATGTGCAAACTTGGCTTATTCATAGTGGTGACCTTCCCAAAGCCATAATGAAAGGCCATTCACTGGAAATTTTATTAATACTTAAACTTTACAATTTATGAAAGTTATAACCTTACTTAGACAACAATTCAAAGTATTTATTTTAGGACATTTTAATTAGTTCATTAATTAAAACTTAGTATGAGACGACACCTACGTACAGTGGAATTTATAAGCTACTGAACATAACCTAATTTAATCTAGACATTTTTACTACTTCTAGAATTGAATTAACTGTTAACTATGAGCTCTTATGTAATAAATGAATTTAACTTTGTAAATAAACAATTTTTACTATTTTCTACAGCATGTAAGAGTAAGGAAGTAAACATACTAAGAAGGAGTCATGAGAGATGCGCCGTAATTCTTGTTTTTAAATTAAAGTGTTAGAAAATTTTCATCTAATAATCATGTGATTTCGGCAGACCCGGCAAAGGCTTACATTTATTTTCTCATCTTTCCTTACTCCCCTCATATATTTATTATGTCGCTCATTTATTTTCACTGAGTTCTTTCGTATACCATTTTATAGAGTGTTGTAGGACAAGGAACCCTAAGCAGCAGCTCGAAGAGTTAAATAAGAAGTCATATTTTTTATCACTCTTTCCCACGTTCTATAGAGTATTTATATTAATAATCCATATTTTAAACCCAATTAGAGTTAATAGGACTTCAGCGGTATCTAATCCATCGTTCCTGGGCTGCATTTTTATCAAGCACAACAATGAATGACAGCATGGAAAAATTCAAAAAAGTATTGTTAAAAATTTCTATCATCCATATATTATATAAAAAATGATTAAAAAAGAAGAAATAGTTCAAAATCTAAGTGTTTAAATTTTATTATTAATAGTAACTTAAATTAGAAAAATTTGGCGTCTCTAAAGAAAAGGTAAGTATTTTTTTCGGACGGGAAAAAATTTTGGTTTCCGCGAAAAAAAAAATGTTCCGCGGCGGCAAATCTTGGTTCCGCGGGCGGGCGTGTGTATCCCTCGATCTGTTTTTAATCATTTTTACTCGGGAAATGAAGGCTATAGTCTTCTTTTTATTTATTTGGGTCATAGGCTATAGACCTTTTACTATATTACGTGTTGCAGTAGACCAACTACCATCAAATGGGGGCAGAGATGAGAATCCCCAAACGAGTAAGAAGATTATAAGAATAAATTTATTTTTACAAAAAAATTATTGATCTTTATGCTTAGTAAATCAAGTTCGATTCTTGCTTCTCAACGAGTTATGTAACGCTGCATTCTCTACCTTCCCGGAAAGAGAGTTTGCTCACTAGTGGCAATTTGGATTGTCTGTCTTGAGCAATGACGTCGCCAAGGGAACAAGAAAAAGGCGGCTGATACCGTTAGATCCAACACATGTATACCTGGAAAACTACTTAATAAATCGAAAATTCAATAGATTCACTTTGTTTTTTTCTTATATTTGTCTAATCCCCCCTATATTTGTCTAATATTTTGAGTTGAGAAGTTGTAATTTCCGCCATGCAAGCAA
>JAKCPI010011334.1:0-12054 GCA_023213315.1 Euborellia annulipes
ATAGCACAAAATATTGCATGAATGTTGCAGGAATATTATTTCAAAACGATCGAAATATTGCATTCAATATTCCTGCAGCATTCCAGCAACATTCCTATGTCCGCGTTTTTTATTCAGGGAATATTGTCACAATATTGAATTACAATATTGTCAGAATATTGCACAGCAATGTTGCCTACATATTGCGATGTAATGTTGCCATTATATTGCATGCAATATTCCTTCAACATTCCTATGTCCTCTTTTTTTTTTTATTCCGGGAATATTGCCAAAATATTAAAATACAATATAGCCATAATATTCCATTTCATACTATGTCCCAGTATATTGAGATGCAATGCATACATGCATTGCATCATCCTACTGGGGGACGTAGTATGAAATGGATATTATATTTTATGACTTTGGCAATATTCTATATATATAATATAATAATATCACGACATGCGTAAAAAAGAAATACATTTGAGTTAGGATCCTAACTCAAAACCTAATGTCGTTGATATTATAAATATATATTTATTTACAATATTGCAAAAATATTCCTCATAATATGTATTTCTACAATAAAACAATTTATTTAATGTGTTAAGATTAAAGTTAAAGCCAGTTGCACAGGTGAAACAATCTTTTTTTATTTTCAAATTTAACGTTACAGCAAAAACAAAGCGTCTCTCTCCAATGTGTATTCTTTAACGTGTCAACTCTTCCCCTCTCTTCATTGAGCTTGCCACTTTCAGGTCCGAGATGTGGCATCTATCTATTCTCTTTTAGGAACTCTGGCTCCTTCCTGTGAATACTGTATCGGCTAATTGGTCGATGACTTCTTATGGACCAACTCATTTAGGCAATAATCCGGCGCATCTTTCGGCTCCGGCGTCACTTAGGGTTACTTTTCTTCTAAAAACCAAATCCCCAATCCCGAATTTCGACATGACTTCCTATAATAAATTTTGCTATTATTACTATTTGCCAATGTTAAAATTGCCTCAGTATTTGCACTTACCATTTCCTTTTTTCTTCCTCCCTCGTTTTCACACATTTTCCACAAACAAATTAACTGCCCTTTGAGTTTCTTCATAACCAACACATTCGAAATGGAACCAATTTTTGCATTTCGCTTCATCGAATATTCAGTGTCTCCTTTTTCAGTCTTAAGCATTTCTTTGCAGCTTCCAGATTTCGTTGGGCGCCATTGTTAAGATTTTATAAACTTAAAATAGTTGCACGGGAAAATCAACAACTTTTTTTATTTATCTTTAACAACAAAAACGAAAGCGTCCCCTCCAGCTGTGTATTCTTTGACTTGTCAAATGGAAATCAAATTATTACCCAAATTTTTTGAAATATTGTAAAAATATTCAACTCAATTTTTGCAATATTTCAATAAAATATTGCTGATTATTATAATAATGTAAAAAAATTTTGTTATAATCCAGTTCAATTTCTCTGCAATGTTACAATAATATTACCAATGTCTTTGGAATGTTGCAAATAAAATATTGCTGGAATATTATCACAATGTTTCAAAAAATTTGTTGGGCGAATATTGAAAATTTTTTTTAATATTACAATAATATTTCACCAATATTATATTTGCAATATTGCAAAAAAATATTGCTGGATTATTTCTATAATATTACAAAAAATTTTAGGAAAATTTGTTCTAATATTTTTTTAAATATTGTAGCAATATTTCAACAATATTTTTATTGCAACATTCAAAAAATATTGCTGCAATATTGCTGTGTATAAGATAGAAGAATTCTGCAACATTCCACAATATTTCAAAAAAAAATTTTGTAATTTTTTGTTTTGATTTAATAAATTGTATTAAATTACATTGCATTGCAATATATTGGCAACATTGCTTTGCAATATTCTGACAATATTCCCCCGAATCTTAAAAGTGCGAACAGAGGAATTGAATGTTGCAGGAATATTATTTCACAACATTCGAAATGTTGTCCTTAATATTTCTGCAACATTCCAGCAAAGTTTTGAGCTGTGTTGGTAAATTGCATATAAAATGTTACTAACTTCACGTAGATGTCCCTTAGAGGTTAGTTCTCTTGAGTCGGAGCAAGTGCACCGTACTTGAAAACGACTGTAGACAGAAGAATTAGTCGAAACGTTGTATTTTGAATAATTAATAATAATTAAAAACTCCCATAATAATAATTATACAAAAAACAAAATTTGAATTTTCTAATGTTAAAATTTAGTTAAAGTTACCAGTTACAGGGCGAGGGGAACCAAAAAAGAAGAAAAGAAGAATAATTAAGTAGGAATGTTGAAAATAAATCTAGGCTTAAGAAGATCCAGAGGCCCCAGATTTCATATTGCGTCAATAATAAATATTATTCTATCAGAAAAGAAGAACAATCTATGCCAGTAAAAGAACCCTTTTCCGTGCTAAATATACCTACAATACAAACAAGACTTACCGAACTGCATTCTTCTCATCGTAACGATTAAACTGACAATTAACGAGGTTTTGCGCTGTGTTCACTCACACTCGTATGTCGTTATCGTAAAAATATAAAAAAAGAAAAATGAAAATTTCACGTCTACGGATCTGTAGTTATTAATATTTTGATTATAATTTAATCAATTTTTACTTTTTTAATTAAAAGAGAATTGAACACATTAAAATGCAACAAATTACTATTCTTTTCATTTTCCATATTTAAAGATTTCAAGGCCTCCATGATCTATCCATTTTGTTGATATAAATCCATATTTGAAGACTTTATTGAATATTTTAGAGATTTTTTTGAATAATAAGAATAAATAAATTTCAGTTATTGTTGATATAAATATAAAATGTAGCTAACTTCAGCAGTGACACTAATTGGTTGATATAATCACACCATTTTTAGAAATCTTACAAGTTAGAAAAAAATCAATCTGTCTGTTTAGAAAAGTTTTTGGGATGTTAAATTAAAAAAAAGGTAAGTAGAAATAATTTACTATTTAAATTTTTTTATTAACCATAAAAGATGATATTAAAATATATTTTGATGGTGAATAAAATTATTATTTCCTTAACTTTGTGTATTTATTCTTCAAAAATAATAATTTATTAATTTAATCAATAAATTAAATGAGATCAAATTCTTTTATTATGAAATTATAAAATAGTCAACACTTTCACGATTATTCATAATTAGAATTTAAATAAATAAAAATATAAAAGAAATAGAAGACGACTTTAACCTACATACATTAGATTTTTTTTTTCTTTCGAATTATTTTCCTTTATTTTATTTATAATCTTAAAATAAAATAAAAAAAAGATTTTTAAAAAAATGCTTTTATTTAAATTGAACTAAAAAGAGATAAATAAGAAAGAAATAATTTAATTGTTCTTGTTAAAATTTTTTAATATTTGACTTAAAATAAAAGCGTGGGGCGCTTCGAAGTGATTCCGAGACTCGCGCCCCACGCTTTTATTTTAAGTCATAAATATTAAAAAATTTTAACAAGAACAATTAAATTATTTCTTTCTTATTTCTCTCTTTTTAGTTCAATTTAAATAAAAGCATTTTTTTAAAAATCTTTTTTTTTATTTTATTTTTATTTTAAGCTTTTTAGTCTTTTAGTCTTATCAAAAATCATTAATATGATAAAGTACCACATTAGTTTGGCCTGTATTGATTTGGTTCAATTGAAAAATTATTCATTATCATAAAAAAATGACTCGTAAATATCAAAATTCAAAACTATAGTTAATAGGGCCTTATTTGCGTGAGGCTTCAAATAAAGTACCACATTAGTTTGGTCTATTTTGATCAAAACCACCATATAGTGGCGTCATCAAAAATGACTCTTAAGTATTACATTTCACACCTTTAGCCCATCAGGAAGTCTTTTGAAATTACATTAATTCGCGAAGGGTTTCAAATAAAGTACCACATTAGTTTGGTCTATTTTGATCAAAACCACCATATAGTGGCGTCATCAAAAATGATCCTTAAGTATTACATTTCACACCTCTAGCCCATCGGGAAGTCTTTTGAAATTACATTAATTTGCGAAGGGTTTCAAATAAAGTACCACATTAGTTTGGTCTATTTTGATCAAAACCACCATATAGTGGCGTCATCAAAAATGACTCTTAAGTATTACATTTCACACCTCTAGCCCATCGGGAAGTCTTTTGAAATTACATTAATTCGCGAAGGGTTTCAAATAAAGTACCACATTAGTTTGGTCTATTTTGATCAAAACCACCATATAGTGGCGTCATCAAAAATGACTCTTAAGTATTACATTTCACACCTCTAGCCCATCGGGAAGTCTTTTGAAATTACATTAATTCACGAAGGGTTTCAAATAAAGTACCACATTAGTTTGGTCCATTTTGGTAAAACCAAACTCACAATTTGCGTCATCAAAAATGACTCTTAAATATCAAATTTCACACCTCTAGCTCATCGGGAAGTGTCCTTAACAAAGCCATAAAGTTGGTGACCTTGAAAGAGTAAGTTAAATAAAAGCATTTAAAAAACTAGTAGGCCTACAGAGCAATTATGTTTGAAAAATAAAATAATTACAGTATATTTCAAAAAAAAATTAACACTTTTGTTTACTTGTCCGCCATTTTATATAAAAAATATTGAAACTAACTTCATTTGAGATCAAAGAAAATAAATTCAAAGAATATTTAATCACAAAAAATATTTCAAAAACTATTATAAATATTAAATATATTTCAAAAAATTACGAAACCCGAAAGGGTTCTGTTTTAGTTTAAAAAAATAGATTTTTTTTTATCCTAAATGATTAATGGCAGATAAATAAACAAACATTTTTAAAGAATTTTTCTGCTATTTTTTATTTAATATTCAAGTAATCACAACAAAAAATAGGTCAATTCCAGTTTATTTAGCTGATAAATATAATAGATCAAGAAAAACTTTAAAACTCGAAAAATTAAGTTAAAATACCTTTTATATAGGTTAAAGTCATCTTCATATTTCTTTTATATTTCCCTTAATTTAAGAGATATTTGGTCCAAATTGACTTTCCGCTCTCTTATTTAGGCTAATAAAGAGAAATGATAAAGAAAGGAATCCGAAAAAGTCATCTATCATAGAAAACGAGACACTATCATATTCTTTATATTAGCTAACGTCTCTAACGATTTATTTTTTCAAATTTTAAATATATACTATTTCTAGCACCAATATAATGGGAAAATTCGAGTACTAGTACTTTACTGATGCACTTTTTTAGTTTTATTCAATTTTTCAAAAAAACAAAAACAAAAATCGTTTTATTTTTTTTAATATTGCAGATAACGACGATAAGTGTGAGTGAACACAGCGCAAAACCTCGTCAAGTTGAGGAGATGATGGAGTTTGGTAAGTCTAAACTAGGGTCCGACCGAAACAAGATTTTCAGCCGAAACCGAAACCGAATATTCGGTCGGTTCCTAGTCTAAACTAAAAAGTGTACTAACAAAAAATCATTAGCCCATAAAGTTAAGTCAAGTATATCCAAATTGTAGAACAAGAAAACAAAATAAAAAGAAGAGAAATGTGGGTGAACAGCAAGCAGCACTTTCTCTTGGTCAAGAAGAGATTGACCGGCCTGCTGCGCTCTCTATATGGTATCACCCGAGGGCGCGAGGCGAGCAGCCAGCCTTTAGGACAATATCCTAACCAGTCTGGTTAATAATATCGTATCTGCATACCAACGGCTGATATAACCTCATACAGACACATTTCACCAAGCTAAGATAGATGCTCACCGATTTAACGAAAAAAAAAAAAAAAAAGAGATTATGTCACTTGTAATCGGATCAAATTCAACTCTCTTAATCAATCATTGATCAAAAACAAATTCATTACAACTTGATTAATGCCCAGAAACCTTTTTCGTTAGAATTTCAATTTTATAGGGATCACAATTTTCGCCCAACTTTCTCTTACCCTTCGGTAAGATAAAGTTGTGCACCGTGCTGTTCACACCAGATTTTTTTTGGTCTAGATATATTTACGAATGTGTTTATTAAAGCTTTTGTGGTTTGAAATATTATTATTAGGAGAATTTTTAATTATAGACCACATTTTTGTATTAAATATTTATTAAAAATATATAACGTTTTGACTGCTTATTCTGCAGCCGTTATCAAGTACTGTGCATTTGCTCCGACTCAAGTGAACCAACTGTCATGTCCTTTACTTGCCTTTTGATATACAGCGACGTCAGCGCCATCTGTCGGCATTTCTGTGAAGTTAGATTCAAATTTTCCCGCTATTTTCACTCATTTCCATGAAGTTAGTCACAATTAAACACTTGCTTTGATAATTGTGACTAACTTCATTGAAATGAGTGAAAATAGCGGGAATTTAGATTCAAATTTTCCGGCTATTTTCAAATTTTTTTGGCCAAAACTAAAAAATACGGGTCTCTTAATTTTGTTTCTAGAATAACATATCCAAATTTGAGGAAAATCGGAGACTATGAACCGGCCAATTTTTACTTTGCTGCCTGAATTGAGATGGATTGGGCCTAAGGCCTGGCGTCCATTGGAAGCAGAAAGCGGCGAAGAGTTGCGAAATTTAGTTCGCGCGAATACGACGGAAACGCGCGAATAATCCAAACACTTATTGGCAAATCAGCCCTCGACCACTAGGAGAGTTTTATTCCCGCTAATCGCAACGTATAGTCGCGACCAGCAAACCGATCCAATTTTGTTCGATATTTCGCGCGTTTGAAAGCGTCAAAGGGGCGGCTATCTTGGCCTTGTAAGGTTATATTTTAAGACCAAGCTGCCAATCTTCAATCCTTCATTATAATTATAGATTTCATCATGGATGTTGAAAATTAATGCCATATTGACCTAGCAAGGATATATTTGATGTTCGCTGTCAGATTAAGTATACTTTATTATAGGTTATGTCAGCCATGTTAAATTCGCAGTTCGCAGTTTTCTGCTACTAGTGGACGCGCAACCTTTCGCGACATTCCGCGCGTTAGATTTCGCTTGTTTTCGCCGTTTCGCTGTTCGCTAGTTTCTGCTTCCACTGGACGCCTAGCCAAAGATAAGAGAAAGATTACTATTCCTGAAAGGAGTGGGCTTACACCATATAATATAGGTTTATAAATTTCAAGAAATCAAACATCACTTAGGCTCTTATTTTCTAAACTAAACTTAGTCCTGGGGCTGGGCTGAAATGAGGGCAATTAATTAACACATGAAGCACTGCGTATGGTCAATCACAGGAGACGCACCAGAGTGGGTAAAAAATATTTGAATTATGAATTTTAATGAAAATCGTTGGAGCGAGTTTTAAGAAAATCGAAGAAATCTTAAAAAGTATATCATTGGATTCAGAGGACCTCAAAACGTGTATATCTGTCAAAATCTCGATATCGAATTTTTGACTTGAATCCAATACTTTCTCTCTATATATAGAGGTAAGAGAAAGTAAAAATAAAATTAACTATGTGTTGATTGATACTCATCTTTATCCTGATATATAGGCCCTATATATATATATATATATATATATATATATATATATATAATTTTTTTGTCCGAAATCTCTTCTCAAATTCACTCTGATTTATATTTAATATTCTAATAAATTAATCTAAAGTCTCGGGAAAATAAATATGGTGATTAAGTAAAATAAACAAGATTAGGAGACGGGAGGAAAAAAAAATCACTAAATCCCAAAGCAGAGCAGAGCATCTATCATGAAGAAGAAGAAGAAAAAACTGGTTGGATTAAAAATGACCCCTCCTTTTAATGCGATCTCGGTAACCAGTGACGGAGGAGCAGCCCCCAGTCGGCGCTTTAAGGGGCCTCGGGAGTGAAGGTGTTACTCATGTTTTTCCCGTTAAGATGGCGTTGTGTGTCATCAAAAGTATGCCCAAATATCAAGTAATTCAAAGATTTGCCAAGAGATGTCAGAATGGTAGCTAATAATATTTAATGCATTTGGTTGATTTTCATTGATCTTTTAACAATAAATACTTTATAAATGTTATTATATATTATGTATCTTTTATAAAAGCATAAAAATATATAAATATAGGCCAAAAAGGGGATCGGCTGTTAGACTAGCCTGCCATCTATTGCAAGAATGCTGAACTAATTTGACAGTTGAATTTTAAATAAATCATCTAAGCTTATTTTAAAAATTTCTTAATTAATATGTGATTAATAATAACAATAAATGCATTTTTAAATTTAAAAAAAATTAAAGATTATTGGGACAGATTGTTTTTTTATATTTGCTTGATAACAAAAAAATTAATTACGATAATTTTTTAATAAGTCATTAAACAAATTATAACTTTCTGTTACAATAATCTCTTATGAATTTAATTCATTAAAAAAAATCTGGTGTGACTGGCGCACAGCACACAACTTTCTCTTACCTTCGGTAATCGAAAGTTGTGTACTGTGCTTGTCACACCAGATTTTTTGTGTCGACATGTATTTAGTTTCCGACAGTATGGTACATTCGATTTTCAAGATGTAAAATTTATAAGTATGGCAAAATGTTTATATTTTGTTACCATGGCAACCATTTCTCCTATCTTTTCTATGGAGTACAAGAGTAAAGTGGTCTTCAGAAGATTTCAATCACAAAATGAGAATATACATTTTAAAGAGAATCTAAAAAATAATTGATTTTTGAATTTAAAAAAAAATCGTTGGAGCAAATTTTGAGAAAATCGAAAAAAACTGAAAAACTACATCAGTAAAGTACTAGTACTTTTGGGCCGATTTTGTTCAAAAGCTTCGTGTCACGTCCCATGGGGGTGCCTAACTTTAATATAAAATTTCAACTTCCTAGCTCTTTTCGTTCTTGAGATATTTTGTTCACAGACACACACACACACAGACACACAGACACACAGACAGACACACAGACAGACAGACCATGTCGCGAAAACCACTTTTTTGGATTCAGGGGACCTCAAAACGTGAAGATCCATCAAAATCTCGACATCGAATTTTTGACATGAAACCAATACTTTCTCTCTCTATATATTAACATATATATAGAGGTACGAGAAAGTAAAAAAACCGCATTGAAAAATTCCTTATAATAGTCTAGTTTTTTTAAAGTACGTTTAGACGTCGCTCCTGAACCCCCTTTTGTTAAAAATTTATCTTTTTATTTGAAATTCCTATCGGGATCCCCTCCCCGTTTATTTACCCGTGGTGCGCTCCAAGGCACACCCGCCGTAGCCATCTAGCTGCACCCCGTGCGAGTGAACTAATCCTTATTTCTAGTTACTTTTATCCAACCTCTTCTATGCTATGGAGGATGTCCTAGTTTGAGGAGGGGCTCCCTCAGCACCAACTTATACATCTCTGAGAGGGAAACCTTCTTTACGTCCCCTTCCACAGGGCGGGATGTCACAGCAGCTCCCTCTCCCTGTAGAGTTGCCTGGGGGCTATTGTGATGAAATCCAATATTCAAATCCAGTGCCTGCTTGAGGATTTGTTTACAATAAATAAATATTTTTATTTAATGAAAAATCCCTCACGACCAGGATTTGAACTGGGATCTTCTTTGTAGAAAGCCGACACCCTAGCCGGCTACACCAGCGAGACCCCAAAAATTATTCTTATTTGATTGCAATTGAAGGGGAAAAGACGACACAACCGACAGCTAAGCAATTGGGTTGCCTATGCTCAAGGCGCTAGCTGAACGAATGAATGAATGAAGTTGAGAGATTTTCAATGACACCAGCCAAACCTCTGAGGTGGGATTCCTTTTATTAATATAAAGCGTATAACAAAATATTATTAAATAAGATTTGTTCATTTTATCTAACACTCGCCCTTACGATATCTTATGGAGTAGGAGGAGTGAAGTTAACTTACTCTTTCAAGGTCACCAACTTTTAGTCTTTGTTTGTTTAGGACACTTCCCAATGAGCTAGAGGTGTGAAATGTAATTTACTTAAGGGTCATCTTTGATGACAGCAATCGGCGGGCTCCGCGCCTAGCCGGGGACTCCCTTCAGCTGGCTCGGACCCTTCTGCGGCGGACCCTCGCCTTTTCTTAATTATGAGAAGCTTGATGTCTAGACAGGGGAGTTTCGTCCCTCTGGAACCCCTCAACTGGCTCGGGCCCGCCTGCTTCGGACCCTCGCCTTTTCCTGATTATTACATTCATGGAATACACAAATGAAAAGAATACATAAATATTTCTCTATACATTTCCTATGGGAGAAATCGTAACTTTCAGAATTAATAACTCAAAAAGTTATAAGAATTTCGGGATGAAAATAATTTTTCTGTAATCCCTAGAAGATCCTCTTTAGGCATACAAAATTTCATTTCAAAATTCCAACGGGAAGTTTCCTAAATAGAGCATGACAGACGGACGGACGAACAGACATCTAATTATATAATATATAGAGATTTTTTAATTTTTTAATTTTGCGAGGAGATACTCTCCCCGATTGCGTCCTCGTCCCCTTTTTGATCTCTTCAAAAACGTTGCGAGCTGTTAGACTAGCCCGCCATCTTTTGCAAGAGTGCTCAACTATTTGACAGTTAAATCATCTAAACTTACTTTAAATTTTTCTTAATTAATATGCCATTATTATAAGAGAAAATGAACGAGGCAGACAGACAGTCAGACACTTGGCAAAGGGACCAATGATATTAAACAAGTTTTCTGATTGGCTAGAATTTGACCTAATTTTTTTGATGACAAAAAAAAAACAAAAAACATGTCCTCCTTCACCTTAAAATTATGAATCTACTAATTTATCATTTATTTAATGTTTGAACCACTTTCTTTTCGGGAAGTAAGCAATAGAGAGAGCGTGGGTGGGTGGGTGGGTGACTAGCTCTAGCTACTAGCGGAGAGATTCCATTGGGTAATCGACACCACCAATGAATGCTGTTTACAATAACAAGGAAACAAATATGACCCCCCCCCCTCCCTACCAGTGAAAGTTTTTTTTTTTTTTTTCTTCATGATCGGTAATTATTATTTAAGGGAAAATTTGCCCATTTGCCCGCAAGCATTGCGCTCTAAATAATTTATCGTCTATTTGCAACGCATTAAGATATCAACGTTAATTACATACGCGCGCGCAGGCGAATATATAAATTACATCATTGGAAGTGGTGTGTGTACTTCATGGAGTATTGATTGTATAACTCCCCACCGTATTTTTTGATTCTATATATGTGGTATGCATGATTTTAGTAATTACGTGACTATATTCACTATTGTGTTTCTAACAATGCCTTAATTATAAACAGGCAAGTTATTGGGTTTTTTTTCTTTCTACATTGTAATTTAAATCTTGCGCCTGACCTATTCTGATTGTGATAACTAGAGAAATTAATTAAATAGAGTTGAAAAAAAAGATTAATAATTTTAATGACAATTGTTTATTTTTAAAAATATTGAACGATAAAGGAGCTAACTTCATATTGAATTAATAGTATTCACTGACTTTTTTTAGAAAAAAACCTTGAGTTTGTTATACTTAAGAATATCAACTTTTTTAGCCACAATTATTATTTGACTCTTGGCTACTGACAATTTAGGGATTTATCGTCTTTATCAGAAGTTTCCAAATTGGAGGGTCAGATGGTCTTTTCATAAGTCAATTGATCAATTTTATATAAAAATGAAATGAAATTTTATATCACGATCAAAATTAAAACGATAATCAATTTTGGGGGCCCCCGTATTCTACGCGCCTTACTTATGATCCGCCACTGTCAAAAATATTTTCAAGAACGTGTAGAGATCCCTTGTCCGAGAAAGAGGCGGCTCGAGACCTTCGGTTAATGAAGATCAGTTGTTTTAGATTAAAAAATATTTTAAAGAACTTGTCCTATAATTAAAAACTACCATAATGATGGTTCTCTTATATTTATAAAAACAAATTATTCTTTGTTTTTTTTTTTTTTTTAATTATCATGAAGTAAGCTCCTTTATAGTTCATTATTTAAAAAAAATAAATAAATAAATAAACAATTATCATTAAAATTATTAAACATATTTTCAACTCTATTTAATTAATTCCTTTAGTTATCACAATCAGA
>JAKCPI010011335.1:0-100293 GCA_023213315.1 Euborellia annulipes
GCAGTTTTGTTTAAAAGATATAAAGTTAAATAACTTACATAATACATATTAAACTTTTATTATTTTTTTTTACGCTGTCTCGTTTTTAAATTAAGAAAATATGGTTTATTTATTTACTGTAAATTTATTTAAATAGAATAAATGCAGTAATTTTTGGGTGTTTAAATGCAAAATAAGAAGATTAATCTATTATACTTTACTTTCTTACCTATGTATATATGTAATATATATATAGAGAAAGTATTGGATTCATGTCAAAAAATTCGATGTCGAGATTTTGATGGATCTTTACGTTTTGAGGTCCCCTGAATCCAAAAAAGTGATTTTCGCGACATGGTCTGTGTGTGTGTGTGTGTGTGTGTGTGTGTGTGTGTGTGTGTGTGTGTGTGTGTGTGTGTGTGTGTGTGTGTGTGTGTGTGTGTGTGTGTGTGTGTGTGTGCTGTGTAAAGGCAAGTGTGTAAAGAAAGTGTGGTGTGTGTGTGTGTGTGTGTGTGTGTCTGTGTGTGTGTGTGTGTGTTCAATTTTAAGCATGAAGGAATTGAGTTTAGAGGTTGAAATTTTATATTTAAGTTAGGCAGCCCCCGGGACCGGAAAAATAAGCGAATCAAAATCGGCCAAAGAGTACTAGTACTTTACTGATGTACTTTTTTCAGTTTTTTCGATTTTCTCTAAATTCGCTCTAACGATTTTGATTAAAATTCTAAAATCAATTATTTTTAGATGCTCTTTCAAATGTATATTCTCGTTTTGCCTCAAAATTGTTTGAAGCACAATTTTACTCTTGTGCTTCATAGGAAAGATAGGAGAAATGGTTGCCATGGTAACAAAATATAAATATTTTCCCATGTTTATAATTTCGATATCTTAAATTCCTAATATATATAGCGGAAACTAAATATATCTCGATATTTAAAATCTGGTGTGACCAGCATCGGTGCACAACCTTTCTTACCGAAGTTGTAAGAGAAAGTTGTGTGCTGTGCGCCAGTCACACCAGATTTTTTTTAAACATATTCATCATAAAATTAAACATGATTAAGAGATAAAAAGACTAACCACAAATGACACAATATTAGTATAGAAATTCTAAGTGAGAATTGAAGAATCAAAGAACATTCAACTTTAATGATGAGTGTAGGGCTAGAAATGTTAGGAATCTGTTTGCCCTAAGGGAAAGAAGCCAAGAGGTTTTTCTTCTTGTGTGGTGGTTGGATGCTGAAGAGAGTGAGATAGAGAGAGTGGGAGAGAGTCGGGAGAGAGAGACAGAGAGAGAAAATAAGAGGGGGTCGGCCTCGAGCAGCTCTCAACTCTCAAGCAGTAAGCAGAATGCCAGCAGCCGTCGTTTCGGCCTGGCTTCAAATTCAATTTCAAGTTAGTTAGTACTTCTTTCGTCTTGTACGACATATAACTGGTCACTAAGAACTTCAGATTGTGTATTGAGTGTGTGTTTATTCCCGGATGCTTCGTGAGTGAAGATATTGAGTGAGTGTAAGAATAAGAACGAACGTTGACTTGACACCGTTAGACTTGGTGTCTGGATGCCGTCGTCGTCGACCTCCCCTCCTCCTATTCCTCTTCGGCCACCCTCAATCATACAAACACAATTTTGACATTTTGTGTTTCTTCTTTGTTTAAATCATATATGTGACCTGGAATTGTGTTAGATACGTTCAAACAACAACAACACATCGGGTAAGTAGATCACATTTTTCATATATTTCAAAACTTTCCCTGATTTTAAGTAATCTTGAAGTACTTGACCTAGGATTTTTTTTTCTTCTTCTCTCCATTTCGTTTTTTTTTTTTTTTTTTTTTTTTTATTTAGAGGTGTAATTAGTTTAAATAAACATGTAGTTAACGAATGTCAAAATTAAAAATTAGTATTTATTTCAGGAAAATAATGAAAATCCAGCCAACAAATTTTTTTTTATTAATGGCTCTCTGTTCATAATTTTTCTGAATTATCTATCCATCTATAATTGTAATCAAGAAATATTTATATATATCTGTTAGTCTCAGGTAATAACAAAAGTAAAAAAATTAAATATATTGAATTTCATATAAGTGAGCAATCAATAAATCAAAATAGACCTATGTTTTAAAATGTTACAATGAGAAAATGTAAATAGAGTAGATTAAATTTTATATACATGTACCTAATTGTGTAGAAGGATGTAATTTGTAAAAAGAAAATTAAGTGTGTAAATATTTTATCATTTAACAATTTTGTATGTTTTATTGGTTTAATTATGTCATTTTATTTAAGATATTTATGATAAATTAATTAATTAATTAACGACCCGGTTAGAAGTACAAGTCCTCTAAAACAAAAAGAAAAACAAATTTATAATACAAAACAAATAAATAAATAGAAATGTATTAGGATATCTAAGTGTTTACTTTTGAATATTAAAGCAAAAAAGTTTTTAATGCTTTTTCGAAATACTTTAATCGAAAGAAATGTTTGGAAAGACAAATTCTTGCCCTATATTTAGAAACGCTCATAAAATTAAATCTCTTAAATGCCTATAAGGTCCAAGATAACGAAAAGACTTTAAAAAAATCTCTTAATTAAAGAAAAATCTTAAAGAAATATGTAATGCTTAGAAGAAGCTATTCTGAATATGAACCTATTTCTAGTAACTTAATTATTTCCATAATGAACTTATAGGCCCCTACAACTTGTCTATTATTATTTTTATTAACTAGGTAGAGCCTAGTTTGAAAAGGATGGAATTTTTTCAACCATTGCATTGCATTGTTCAAATAGACTGTTCATTAGTCAGTCAATATATCGTTTAAGATAGCACTATTGTGAGATATGTTTGTGCTTAAGATTGGGCAAAATTGCACCCCCTAGAGTCGAACCAGGACCTACACGCTTTCGCTGCGGGTGGACTACCGTTATTCTAGGGCGCCGGCCCAATAATTTATATTATATGTATATATATATAATAGTATATAATTTATATTTATATTTATATTTCTCTTCTAATATGAATTAGAGTCCGACCGAAACAAGATTTACAGCCGTAACCGAAACCGAAACTTGTTTTAAACTTTTTCTTAAAATTTCCTATCTTCTTCTTCGTTCCTCGCCTTAATCCCGCGCTGCGGGGTTGACGGACATATATGAATTTTTGCGACCGGGGAAGAATAGAACAGGCCAGCCCGTCGCACGGTCTGACGCCTGTAGAAAAGAGGAAGGGAGAGATAGGCATGAAAAGAATAGGACTGCCTGTCCCAGCTCGGGTAGTTCGTGGTCGCCATCCACGTACCCACAAGATGTGGGCCCCTGAGCGATCTTAAAATTTCCTATATAAAATTCATATCATTTTTTGTAAATTATCCCTCGTGATGACTCACTCCATTTATCCTTCTTGCGAAAATCATTTGACCTTTTTTTTAGGTGCGAACTCAGGTTTCGGCTGGTTTCTGGCCGAACCCGAAACTATGACCGAAACCATGATTTTTGGCCGAAACTGGACGAATCCTTAACCGAAACTTCTTCGGTCGGTTCCTAATATGAATATTTTAACCCCTTGAGAATGCAACCATCTCAACAGGAATTATTTTTTGTTCTTAGATTAATTAAAGTCTCCCTATCCTGCCCTGATCTGTTATTAGGTTAATATATTAACAGACTTAAATATATTTAAGTCTGTTTCGGCATCTTGGGCACGTAGACATTAAAGACTTAAAACAAGCATGGCGATACCTCGGGAAGGTGTTCCAGAAATTTTGTGAAGGGTAAAGAAATATTCCGGAGGGCGGCAAAAATTTCGTTTTGATAGGGGAAAAAAAAGAAAGGGTGCCCTAGTGTGCTTTGGGGTGCTGTGGACTTCAAAAGGTTGGGAAACACTGCTTTAAAACATACAAATTTTTTTTTCCAATTTTCATAAAAAAAGAATATTTTTTAATATTGACATAAGCTTAATTATTATTTTTAAAACATGAGTTTGAAAATGTCAAACAAAAGATTATTCATCAAATTTAGTAACAATTAACAAATATTTGTAAGTAGAATATGCAATATAAGGAAAGGACGGCAAGAAATCACTTTAAAATGTAGCTATTGAAGATTTTGAATTTTTTAAATTTCGTATTATTTTACTAGGGTGAAAGAAGTTTTATCCAATAAAATAATTGTAAATATTCTTTCAGCCAATCTTGGAAGAAATGTTTTTAAGGTTCTTTTTTAAATAAATATTTTCATGTAGGAACGAAAGGTGATCGGATCATGTCCGTCTATTGGTTATCCTTTTTTTTTTATTTTTAGTTATATAAACGAAATAATAATAAGAGGATATTATATATTTATTTAGTATATATCGAAATATTTCCTTCCTTTGTTTCTTCCTCATTGGAAGAAGGAAGCTGCTAAGTCAGCTGAGCATTAAGAGCGATTTAGCACTAATGGACAAATACCAAAAAAAAAAAAAAAAGAAAATATGTTCTATTATTTATTTTATGAGGTCGTCATGCTCTGCATTAATTACGAAAAATTACGACAAAAGTTTGCTAATATTTTTTTTATCTACCAAGTATTGTATATTATAATAGGATCGGTTAAATAGAGTGGGGGTTAAAACTTAAAAGATGTTTTTTTTATAAAGCAACATATTTCTTTCCTGGTAGTTAGGCAACAAAATGAATATGCTCTTTTTAAAATAAAATTATATTGTATTGAAATTTGTTATTTTTGAAAGTTACAACAATAAAATGAAAAGTAGAAAAAGTGATAATTATATCAAAATTATTTAGCTTGAGTTCAGTGGCGTCATTTTAACTTTTTCTAGGGAGGGGGGGGGGGGCAAATTTTTTTCTTGGGGGGCAAACATTTTTTCTCTTAAAATTTTGAAATATTTTAATTAGAATAATAACATCCTCTCTTCCTTCATAATTCTTATCAACAGAATAATATAAAATTTTATAAAAATCAGAGCCCCCCCCCCCCCCAAATGACGCCACTGTTTGAGTTTTAAAAATACTGAAATTATTTTTGGAAGCTATTGTATATTTTATGTTAGTTCATTCATTTAAAAACGGCTTTATTTGTTTGGGTTTAATATCATGTAATATTATAAAATTAACCTCTAATTTTAAAGTTCTGACTAAATTTATGGAATTTCAAATATTCTTTTCTTAAAAAAAACTCACAAGAAAAAAAAATTAATGAAGAAAAGGTAAACATTTTAAAATTGGATGATATATTATAAGCTACGTCACTAACACAACGGTTTAATAAATCAAAGTGTTTTATAAAAATAATTTATAGAAGAATTCATTGTGTAATTAATTTTATAAACAAATTCCTCTTTAAAAGCGCTTCTCTAAGTGTGGGCCGCGACCCGGCACCGGTTCGTAGAAAAACTTTGCCGGGTCGCGAAAAAAATTATAAAAACAAAAAATTTACTATTATTTTTTTTTACGTCATGTAGATACTAGGAATAGTGGCAAAGTGTGTATTTATTTGTACTCTTTCATTTATCTTTATCGAACAAATAACTTTTATTAAAAATTTAAATTTGTTTTGTAAATAAATGTTTTTACTATTTTATTTATACATAGAAAGTTTTGCGATCATGTCAAAAATTCGATGTCGAGATTTTGAGTTCCCGCAAATTGATCTGTGTGTGGACATTTTTAACCATGAAGGAAATGAGCTACGAGGGTGAAATTTTATATTTAAGTTAGAGCACCCCACGAACTCGTGGAAATCAGCTTTTAAACAAAATCGGCTATAAAGTACTAGAACTTTACTGATGTACTTTTTCAGTTTTTTGCGATTTTCTCAAAATTTGGAGCAACAATTTTGATTAAAATTCATACATCAACTATTTTTTTGATACTCTTTAAAAAGTATATCAGTGAAATTTTTCGTAAAAATTGTTTGAAGTACACTTTACTAATGTGGAAGCATTCGTAGCTCAGTGCAATCTATTAATCGCGTGGTCCTGTGCTGTGCGCCAGTACACCAGATTTTTTTTTTTTTCATAAAATAGGTCTCGGAAAATTTTAAAAGCGCAGCGGTCAAAAAGTTTGGAAAACTCTGCTCTATAATATACGTATATTAAAATTTTGATATTCTATTGAAAACTTAGAAAAAAAATTATTAATGAATTGCATAATTGGTCAAATTTTTTTTTCTTTTTTATTTAGAATAATAATTGAAAAGAAGTTCTTTTCAATGAACTTCCTATAACTTAATACGTATATTTCACTCAAACGCAAATAAAATGAGTTTTGAATCTCTTTTTAAACTAGTCTTCGGGCGTGTCGAATTGGTTTTTGATAGATTAGGTAATCGACTAGAAGCGATGTAACCATCACGTAAGTCAAGTAGCACGCGGAAAGATGGAAAAATATTTTTCTTTATATAGGCTATTATTAAAGAACACTTTTTTTGAAAGTTAATTAATTATAAAGTATAGTCCCTATATAATAATTGAATTGTTGAAAAATTAATTATTATTTAGAATAAATTTTCTCTTTGGGATTTAATTTTTCGTTCATCAAACTCATTTATTATTATTATTTGAATTTTTGAATTGACTCCGAGGTGGATGCACTTAAACACACACCTCAAACCCAACCAGGTATCAGGCGAAGAGTTGATTTCCTATCTATAACTCCTTCTGCGTTCATCTCTAGCTAGGGAACTAATTTTAGAAACTTTTAGTCTAGTTACAGTTCCTTTTTATCCAACTTATTCACCTTAGGGAGGATGTCCTAGTTTAAGGAGGGACTCTTTCAATTCGGCGTGTAGCCTACTTCTTTCGAAGAATGTATTTACAGATTTACAGAAAGGGAACCTTCTTTACGTCCCTTCCATATAACGGGTTGACACAAGATTCTAACTTTCAAAGGATCGATATGAATCCTGAGTTGCCAAAATTATTTTTTCACTTTATATAGACTTCTTAGTTATTATTAAAAATAGAAAATGCTTTCTTAAATTTAATTTTGAAACAGGACTAATTTGACTATAATTTCATATAGAGTATGTGTGGTTATTTCTCAAAAATTATAATTGAAGTTAATGTTATTGCTGTAGAATAATGTGAAGATAAGAAGAATGCAGCCAATATTATTTCATTAAATTTAGTAAAAAATTTTAAATCAATTGCTAACATTTCGGTTCGGGTTTGAACCATCATCAGAGCTTTGATATTGTCTTTATGTGTTTATAAAATACATTCAAAATATTATCACAATAAAGATAAAATCAAATATTATAATATAAATAGTTGAATATTATCTCAAATATTTTTTATATAGGGCAAAATAGCTTGAATGTATTTTACAAACACATAAAGACAATATCAAAGCTCTGGTTCAAACCCGAACCGAATCGTTAGCAATTGATTAAAAAATTTTACTAAATTTAATGAAATAATATTGGCTGCATTCCTTCTTACCTTACCCAAAAATTTTTAAGGGACTAGATTTCAAAATAGCTTGAGGTGGGCTTGAGCCTCAGTAGGAAGCAAAAAAACAAACCAAATTATTAAATAAAAATTTTTAATAAAAAAAAAAAAAACACTTTCCCACTCACACACACATACACACAGACTTTTCGGCCACTTAGGCCGTTTAAGACTTTTACGACTTGGTATCCAAATGGCTTAAATAAAATCATCGGGCTGCCTGGGATCCGAACTCTCGGCCCTTGGTATACAAGGCAGGCGCGCTAACAACTACACCAAGCTCAAGGGCAAATTTGTTTTTTATTATGACTTGAATTTTAATTAGAAACTTTTTTGACCGACTCAGTGCTAACATAAGTTTTTTTTAATCTTATTTTCTGATGATAAAAAAATAGGTAACAAAGAATATAAAAACATTTTTTTTTAGTTTATATCCTAGAAAGTCGAGTGAAGTTAGCCCTGATTTATTGAAATAAAAGATGAGTTCGTTCAAAAAATTTTGGTCACCTGAGGACGAAATATGTGCATAAACTGAGAATTAAAGATCACTCATGCTTTTCTCTCCCAGTTTTTCCAATTAAATTATTTTAATTGGTTATACACTAGATTCTATTATTTTATTAATTAATTTATTCCGACCCTGAAATATAAGGCAAGGAAAGAAGATCACCTAGTATTTTATAAAAAAAAAATTCTAAAAATTTCGAGGACAGTTAATAATTTTGTTCATTTACCTAGAATGGAATTTTTTTTTCCAATATGGAATTTCTGAATTTGGTTGTAAGTAGGTGTAGCACCTGTTCATTACCATGTGGTATTTATAGTAAAGATAATTTCTTAAAGCTGTTTACATTTTAGGTAAGGTCCATTTATAGTATTATTTAATAATATATGGAAAGAATAAAACAATAAATATAAACTTAAATAGGTGGTGTGTTTGGGACTCGTCGCCAAGTGGCATTTTTGTAAATTATATTAATATCTTAAATTTTTTTTTTAATTCTTCATCAATGTGAAAAATCTTTTTTTATAAATAATGGAAAACAATTGAAGCCAAACTTTCTTTTTTTTTTTTTACTCTTACATAAGATCCAAAATTGAATTTCATCCTAGTGATTTAATAGAAATGAAATCTAATAATCTCTAGATGCAATTGAAATAAATATAATGAGTTTTTTTTTTTTTTATTAAGATAGGATTTGAAAAAGCCTTTGGCTAGGAGAGCCAAAAATATTGTATTAACTTCCTTCCCAGTCAGTAGTAGGCTATATAATCTTATATAAATTATTCTTTATTAAGAATTGAGATAATGACTGAAAAAGGAATTTTCTAAACCGAACTACAAAAATTTTAATTTATTAATGAAAAAGTCAGAATAATAAAATTAATACTTTCTCTCTATATATATTTCATATAAAGGGTAAGAGAAAGTAAAAAACGGAAGAGTTTGAAAGTGACTTGTTCATTTAAATGATAAAACAATTTCTACTGACAAGTAGGGTTTGGAAAAATCCGGAAAATTTTGAAACCGGTTTTTCGGTTTTTTACAAAGCGGAAAACCGGTAAACCGGTTTTAAACCGTTTTTTTTTCAACATCTGTTTAGAACCGACCACCATTTTTGGAAGTTAAATTAATTTGTATACAACATAATTTAGAAATATATTATGGCTTGGTACTGAAAAAGATCCCTTGACCCTTAGTATTAATATTAATACATGAGGCAAAATTCCTATCTCAATCCCTATTTACACCTTAATAAACAAAAAAATGTTCCTTAAATAAATCAAGGAAAAAAAATATTCAAAACAATATTTAATAGAATAATTTTTTAATAACCTGCGACAGACCATTGCCTTTTCTTAATTATGTAAAGAAAATTATTATTATTTTTTATTTTTTAAAACACACACTTTTTCCCACTCACACTCATGCACACACACCCATTCACACAGTCTTTTCGGCAACTTAGGCCATATAAGACTTGACGATAACCGTTACATATAGAGATAATATATATCTAGTGGGGGCCGTTTGGTATCCAAATGGCTTAAATAAAATCATTGGACTGCCTGGGGTCCGACCCCGCGACGTTCAGTATAGAAGGTAGGCACGCTACCAACTAGACCAAGCCCGGGGACCACTCCGCTATTATCATATAAAGATTATTTAAGTGTTGGAAAAAAGGGAAAAAATATAGATAATTTATAATTTTTTTTTTTAATTTGTTTAAAGTCTTTTTCGGCATCTAACGCCATTTAGAACCCATCCCTTTTTATTATATTTCAAATGATTGATGGCCAATTCTAATGAAATAAATTTTTCTCGCTTGGGAAGGAAAGCGATCCCGAAAACCCCAAGCCACTAGAAGCTAATCTAATGTCTTCTCTCTGAGACATGGATCACGGATTAATTTATAAATTGAATACAAGTATTACTGAAGAAAAAATTTAAAAAAAAAAAACCGAATTCGGTTTTTCGGGAAAAACTCGGTTTCTCGGTTTTTGAAAATTAGCCAAAAAACCGGTATACCGGTTTCGGTTTCCACCGGTGTCCAAACCCTACTGACAAGCACTAGCTGTTCAAAAATGTTATCTAAAAAAATTAGCTACTTTATTGTAGTAATCTCTAAATACTAAACAAAAACTTTTATTAGTTAAATATCATCACAGTCTTGTTAAAAAAAAAAGTTATTTTTAAAATAATAAGGTGCCATTCAAGCATTCAAGCAAAGGGTTTTAAATATTTTCTCAAATGCCGAAAAGACCTTAAAAATGAATTATATAAACAACCTAGAGAGGGGGAGGAGCATCGCATTTACTTCCTTCCAAGGAGGAAGAAGGGGTTGATTAGTTGCTTGCATAAGCGTTAAAAAAAAAAAAATATTTGGGACGTAACTTCTCGTGCCTGGGGCCCCGGGTTTGCTTTCCGTCTCAAGCGAAAAAAATTTATTTCAATAAAATTGGCTCATTTAAAATAAATAGAGATAGAGTCTAAATGCCCTTAGATGTGGAAAAGACCCTAAAAACAAAAAATATTTCTGTGTTCCCTAAAAGAGATCGAACACAGGACATAATAAATTAAATTTATTTATTTATTTATTTCTCCCGATAATAAAAACAGTTGGAAACACATCTGAGTATTGTTTAAGTTATTCTCAAGATTAGTCAGACCCTCCTTATATTATTGCAAAGAGAGAGAGCCTTTGAAGGCGGGGGAGAGGGGGGGGGCTCAACTAGGACACCGTTTTTTCAAGTTGTATTATAATTTTAAAAGAAAACTATCAATTTTTTTTTAGAGAATCTATGGAAAGAAAATAATATGATAAAATCACTGCCCCTGGGCTATATCTTAGATGCCCTAGAGCGCATATGTCGGTATAGAGGGGCTCCAATGGCTGATGCGCCTGGGGCGGGTGGGGGGGACAAGCACCCCCCCTTCGCTCTCGCTCCCACCTAGTTACGCTATTGGAGAGATCTACATGTATTTATAAAGAAAAATATATAAGCATAGTCCTTATAACATCTATTGAAGATATTTATACGAAGATTTTTATTTTGATTCCGATATCTCAGGTCAAACCGACAACATTAATTATTACTAGTCTAGTAAAATGAGATTTGTTACTGTTATTTTTGGAATACTTTTCATTTTCAAAGTATCTCAATAGTTGACAGTAAGCTTCTTAACAGGATATTTTGTTTCGCTCTAAAATTCAATTATAAAAATAACTGTAACAAAAAACCTTTGCCAAATGGAAAAATTCTGAATTAAATTTTGAAATAAAAAATGATATAGATTCATCATTTATTTTCTCGTGGTTATTAAAATAATAATATTATTAACAATATTAGTGATATATAGACTACTATTTTAAAGAAAATGAAAATCGTTCTATACTTGAATGAACTTCTAGTAATCATGGGTAATATGAGCAATTAATTAAATAAACTGTAATTAATTAAATACAGTATATCGTTTAAAGTAGGATGTCGAAAAGATTCAAATATATATATATATATATAAAAATGAAGTGAATGTGTGAGTATAAAGGAATTAATATCAGTGAAAATTTACATTCATCTCGATAATTTATTATTATTTTAAAGCAGTAATAAAATAACATTAAGTAAAAGTGTAGAAAACCAACCACCAAGTATTAAGAAAAATTTTCAAATTAGTTTACTGAAGAGTCAATATAATATAGATTATGAATACTAAAAAAGATTTCGCTGAGATTGAGACATTTTTAAACCTTGAAAGAATGGGCCCGCGCCGGGGGGACTACGCTATAAATAAAAGATAAGCCGAGGCTAACACATCATTTCGAGTGGGGTCTTTAATAAATTATGTTACGGTTACTGCAAATTTAATTTTATTTGTGATATTTTTGGGATTGAGGCTATATAATTTATATTTATTTATAATTAAAAGTCTTGAGTTACGTTTTAATTTTTGTTGAATGAATGCGAAGATATGGAAAAATTTTATATTGTTATTTTAAATATATAACCACGGGTTTATTTCCTAGAACTCTGGAGTAATTAATCGAAAAATTGTTGGTTGCCTATCCTCCAGCAACCAAATAAGGACTAATTTCTATAATCCATGGAGTATGAAAATAATTACAAAATCACTGCGGGATCCTTAGAAATTAAATAATTTATTATTTAATCTTTATTTTCATATATTTATTCGATTATTTTTGATAATTAGAGAAGTAAAGAAATGTTCCATTTTGTTTAGAGAATAATAGAGATAATTCATTATTTTGAAACTCTCCCTTAAGATTCTTTAAAAATTGGAATAGGGCTACCAATGAAAATCCGTTAACTATTAGTTTCAGAGTCTATGATTTAAAACTTTTGGCGGACCTTTTCAAAAATCACAGTTTCTATCAAAGAATGCATTTTCATCAAAAAAAATATCCTCATAAATCATTTAATAAAATTATCTTAATCTATAATTTGAAAATAAATACAAATTATTTTATAATAAATTCAATGAATAATTAAAAAGTTTTTTTATTCAATTAAAGAAAAAAAGAACCGGTGTAGGGAATAACTTTTATTTTCTTTGAAAACTTATTTCTAAGTATTTGTTTCTTTTATTAATATATAGGCTTACATTCTTTTCTAATTAATATAAAATTTCCGAATTCATAAATTAATTATTAGTACTTTTACCGTGTTGATTTTCAAGGCGATAGAAGAAGGAAAATTTCTATTAATATATATTATTAGACGATCAGACTTGAGGGGAGTGGCGGATAGATCCCCTTCTCTTAGTAATTTAATTGCCATTAAGTTTCAACATTTATTTTTTCTATTAGGCATATATATTTCAAAATTATTATTCAATTTAAAAATTATTTTCTGCAAAAGTTTTCGGAAAACTTTACTTACAAATATCAAATTCCGGGTGGCTAATTTTTGTCAAAAGTTTATAACATGTTTTGCGTCACAGACAGAAATATTAATTTATTTCAAGTTTTGTTTTAAAAACGCCTGATTTTGGAAAAGAGCAAACATCGATGTTCCTCTGCTTAGAGGGTTGCCTATCTCTTTCTATTCATAATCTATAATTAAAAATAATAAAAGATATAATATCAATAAATAAATTCTTTTTGAGAAAAAATTCTCACCTGTTTTATGAGGATAATTATATTTAAAGTTGACTTACATAAACAAATCATAAAAATTTTTTGTTATCGGATATTATACAAAAAGAAAAAATATTATTTATTTATAGCTTTGGGTTAAGGTTTGCTTTATAAGTTTAACCATCAATTATTCTTAATTGTATGAAGAAAAACCTTCAAAATAATTATATCATTTATTTTAATAATAATAATAGATCTACACTCGTCTGAAAATGTATTGATGGTCGAAAAAATGTATTGTTGTCAGACTTCGATTGAGAAAGGAATAATTATGGTTAAGATATTACCTTCTTTTTGTTACATGCGCAAAACATATTCCAATAAAAGTAAACAGTTTGTATATCAATAATGAGGTACTTGAAATTTAATAATTCACTTAAATGTGAAAGATTTATTATAATACACAAATATTTTTAAAATTTGAAAAAAAGAAAGTATTATCTTGACATTTCGTTAGTGTGATCATAAAAAAGCCATCTCACCGGTCGAGAATAGTGGGGATGGATACTCAGCTCCATCTTTGGAAAGACCACTGCCCAGCATTGAATGCTTCAAATATTTCAGATTTGTACGATAAAAAAATAGTAATTAACATGTCAAATAAATATTTATTTATACAATAACTTGGAGGGCCGGATAAAATTGTTGGAAATTCCATATATGAATCAAATATCAACACGAAATCATATCATCATACTATAATATAAAGCGCTAGCGGCTGACTTCCTGTCCTGTGTGTATGTGCCTGTTGTCTCGCTGATTGGCTAGACTAGCGGGAGAGGGAAATTTGAAACTTGAAAATTTTGCAATTGCTCGCTTTCGGGGTAGTGAGCAAGAATAAATTTGATACATTTGCTTGCCTTTGGCGAGCAAGTGAGTCCAGGGGGCGTTTTATTTTATTTAAGGTCTTTTTCCGAAGGCCCTTCTCTATTTATTTCATTTAAAAACAGGTTACAGGAAATTTAACACAAGTGTAACAAAAATTCTATTAAAAATCTTGTATTCAATTTAGGCAAAATTTAGGAATATTTGGAGCAGAATAAATTGCATTAAGGCTTATTTTGTTTTTTTTTAAAATTGTCGAAATTTCCAAAATTTGTTAGCTTAAAAGGGTATCTCTCCCTGTTTAAAGCTCCACTCAAATACAGTATCTCTTTTCTGGGTTGTCCTATTCAAATCAAAAAAATAAGAATAATTTTATTATATTAATATCTAAAAATTAGGAAGAGCACGTAGGTCCGTCTTACAGGTGTGAAAAAAACAATCTTTGCATTCCAAATACTGTAGGAGGCGATTCGGCCAAAATTTATTTGTCCATTTTCAGTCCTTAAGGACTTATATATATTTTATTATTTTATTATATCCAAGCCCTTAAGGATTGAAGATTGGCAAATAAATTTCCTCAGAAGTCTGCATTTGGCATCGAAAGGCTTTTTTTTGCAACTGTACTTGCTCTTTCTAATTTCTAACATTAACAGTTCTCAACTTCTCTCCGGATTATATTTATTATTTCTTTTTGATCCAGAATATTTTTCAAGTCACTAATGTTGTGACTGGCGAGCTTGCTTCACGTGTCGAGTAAAAATAAATCCTTGTCAAATTATCTAACTTTCAACCGTGTTAAGAATAAAAAAACAAGCTATTTCTCCTTGAATTGAAATATGTCTATCGATTGATTAAAGAATTTCATATTATTTTTCTTATTAATATTATATAGATATTAGCAAGTAGTTAAAAAAAAAAAATTTCATTAGTCATTTATTCTATTTAAATAAACACGTGTCAAAATTGTAGTTATTATCAAGAAAAGAAAAAATACACAAGATAGACATTTTAAATCAAACAAAATTTGATTTAATAACCTAGAGAATTATTAATGATGATAGTTCAAATAATAAATGATATTTTCAACATATGATTTAGTTTTAAAAAATTTCGGTGATTATTTTAGAAGACAAGCAAGCGTTAATAAATTGATCTATTTTATAAATGCCTTTTTTGGTTGTAAAAATATTTAAAATTAAATCCCCCCCCCCAACTTATTATCACTATTTCTCTGTAAAATTTCATTTCATTTTTGCATAATTATCCTATTATATTAAAAAAATTATAGGTAGAAGTCTTCGGTGGCTAAGTCGAAACAACCACAATATAAATTAAAATGAATTTATTACACATTATTATATAGGATGTAACAGAAGTAGTGACGAAAAATAAAATCTCTTTTAAATTATTCGAAAACTATTCAGAAATAAAAATGAATGCGCAGCTTTAAGGGAGGCGGAGTTAAATGCTCCGAGGGATCAAATTTTGTTTTCCGAATTATTTTTTTTTTTTAGAGTTACTACAAAATTAACTCCCTTTTCATTTTAAAAATTTTAAAACCTCTATTCAAAAATAATATCAGGTTTAGTCTAAATAAATTTTTCAGTAGTCAATAACTTTTTGAAGAAAAAAATATAAAATTTCAAAACCTTGTAGCTAAATTTTCTTCATGCTTGAAATCTTTACATACCCACAAACAGACAAGAAACAGACCATTTTTCGTGACCTACTTTTTTGGGCTCAGGGGACCTCAAAACGTATTTCCATCGAATTTTTGACATGAACGCAATACTTTCTTACTAGATATTACATATATAGGTAAGAGAAAGTAAATTATTTTTTTTAAAAATTGACACTACAAATCTTCAGTAAATTTACTACTACAAAGAAATCTCTACAGTGGCGTAACGTCGCCCCCGCAGACCCCGCGATGCGGGGGCCCCAGACCTTGGGGCCCTCAGGCGGGCCGGGCTAAAAAACTGAAGCTCCGATAAAAACGGAAAAATTTAGATACAAAAAAAATAATGAAAATATCTCTTTGAGGGCCCGGGGCCCTCAGGGCTCCGATAAAAACGGTAAAAAATAATGAAAATTTCTCTTTGAGAGGGCCCGGGCCCTCAGAGCTCCGGTAAAAACGGTAAAAAATTTAATGCAAATTTCTCTTTGAGAGGGCCTGGGGCCCTCAGCGTTCAGGGATATACGGTATTTTAAAAATATTTTTTGTATGGTCGAATAATGGGGCCCGAAATAAAATTTGCGGGGGGGCCCAGCTAAAAACGTTACGCTAGTGAATCTCTATATACTAAAATAATCTTTATAACTAATATGGTCACTGGTTTTGTTACAATAATTAAATTTATGGGGTTTGCCCGTTTGTAATTATATATAAAAATGAAATGGGAAAAATGTATGTATGTATGTAAATATGTATGTATATGTTCTATAGAAATCCACAATTTTAATGAATCCATTTGAAATTAAGTATACATATAGTATATGGCTTTGGGAGTAACGTAGTAATAATTTGAATCTCTTAAATTTTTTGGAAAATTAATTATAATCAAATTTCTTCAATATGGGAACACAAAATCAACAAATTGGCTAGAAATTAGAGAGCGTCCTTTATGCTGTGTGAACCAGCTTCCTACCTGACTATGGGCTGGGGGTGGGGACTACGCAGCAGTTGAAAAACGAAGAGAGGTGACTGACCCTTTAAACAGTCATAAACAGACCCTTTTGTGCTGATCCCAATAGGTACCCTCGCCTCCTTGAATATAAGATCCTTCCTTAACATCTTAACACTTGCATTGCAACAAGAAATATCCCAAATTGGGAATAAACTTGCTCGCCGAAGGGAGCAAGGGAGTCAGGGGCGCACCTGGAGGGAAAGCCCGCCGAAGGCGGTACTAGTTATAAATAAAAACAAAACTTCATCCCCTTAGCGGTGCGCCTATACATTGCTATTTCATTCATATTTTTCGATACATTATAACAGGTTTCATAAATCGACATTACTTTTCTTACACCCCGTATATTTAAGAAAAATTCATGAAAAAGACAAGGAGGCCCAGGGGGAGAGCCCACTGGCTATTTGTACAGCCCGCTGAAGGGTTTAGTTTTGCCTCCCTCCACCCTTAGGCTCACTAAGTCGTTGATGATATTATAATAATAATTGCAACATAAAATCAAACCATTTATTTCATTTATTAATCACTTCAAGCAGACATTTCGGTCAGATATACGACCATTCTGAGGGCTGAAGCGTGTCAACAAAATTCCTCAAAATGTCAAATGGCACAATTGTGTCCTGAAGATGGTCGTATATCTTACCGAAACGTCGGCTTGAAGTGATTAATAAATGAAATAAACTTAGCTGCAATCGCTCTTTCTACCTTACTACAAGATATACTCAGCTGTCGACCTCACAAACCATTTATGGTACTGATAAGAATTTAAGAATATTTTATTAAAGAATTCGAAGTTAGAGATAGAGAGAGAGCTCCTGTTTTAGTTTTTTATTATTATATAAAAGAGAGATATTTTCACTATATAGGGCCTAATTGAATAGAAATTGATTATTTTGACAGGTCTTATTACGTTTCAAATGAAATAGAAAAACGAGTTTTCTCCATATTTGAACCTGAATCCTCTCTATTTATGATCTTGATTTAGCGTGAGAAATGTGTGATTGGAAATTACTTATTTTGACCTAATAAAGTGAGGTAAGACGACTGACTAGAAATTCAAATTAAAAAAAAAAATTCTAAGTCAACTGGAAGAAAAAAAACTTTATTTTAGAAAAACTAAATTGGAATTCTATTATATCACCACTAAGCTTTGTTGCATCTAAAAATAAGGGAAAAATATTTTTTTATTAATATTGTATTTAAAGGAAATGTCAAGAGTGATTTTTAAATAATTATTTTAATTAATTATTTAATACTTCAATGTCAAATAATAAAGCATAACAGGAGTTTATTTATGTAACTCTCTATTATAATAATAAAATGAAAAATGTTTAATCTTTACTTTTTTTTTTTAAATAAAGTTAATTAAGTAATTTTCCACTTTCCTTTTTCTTTTTGTCTTTCGGCATCGAGGGTTATATAGGCATGCATTGAATTAATTGATAGTAAATAATTAATTGGTAGTAAATAAATTTTATAGCTCAGGACGGGAAGCAAACCGCTGACCCTCATAAAATACTTGTTACTACTCCAAGATATGAGTTTTTTTTTTTTTTTTTAATAATTACAAAAAAATTAATTAATTTTTAGTTGGTAAATTCGACAAAAGAAAACAACTTAGGTTAATGTAGGATATTAAAGATATCGATACAGATGTGTTTTGTCATAGGAAAAAAACTCCTTCAATTTAAAATGTAAAGGAAACATCTTTCAGTGTTAAAATAATATTTTCTCGCAATGGATCTTCGCCAATTTATTTTGGCAACAAAATGATGCGCAAAAAATCTATCACTCATTTTTCTAATTGCTTTTATACCGTCTAATATTAAAAATATGCCGTTCCCGTCTCGGGCAATCACTTTAAGAGGTGAGAAATTGAGAGTAGGTTTTATTTATTCAATTCTATGTTTAAATATACAGACATCTACAAAATAAACATTTTGCAAATATAATAATATTTCATTTAAAATGAAATGTGAACATACTCAGTGTCGTTGCTATCATTTATAGAACGGGTGAAATTTTCCAAGATATATTTTATTTTTATTTAAATATGAAAAATGTCTTATGTTGATATTAAAGTATGACCACCAAATAATTTATTTTTTATTTTGCACGTTCAGCTACACGCCATTGGGCTAAAAACGTTTAAAAATAATCCTTGTGAAATAAGTGAAATAAGTGCATGCTTGTAAATTTTGCCTAGTCCGCTTATTAATTAGATGGGCTTACAAAGAAAGAGTAGACGATGAAAAGAATAAAGAATCTAAAAAATGAAAATCTGGTGTGACTGATCCCACTGCAAACAACTTTCTTTTAACTTGGGTAATTGAAAGGAGTGTTATATTAAATACTATTCAGTGTATATATCTTTGCTTTATTATAAAACTTAATAACGCCATTGAGTTAGGCATCCCAAACGACACAGCCTCTGTGAGGTAGACAATAGGCATTAGAGTAAGGGTGGGTCGTTTTGCCTCTTTTTTTCGGATCGAAATGTAATACCCGGCAAAAGTGGCCCAGCTACATGGACATTACAGATATAAATTTTTTTTTCAAATCTGACAATATCTTTTTACCTCAAAGTTTCGAAATTTCGACCGAAAATTCCGAAATTGTCATTAAGTTTAATTGGGTTATAAAACCCTAAAAATGCCAGTTATATGCCTCTGGAAGGGCCAGAGATGCCTACCTCCTCTGGGCGCTTAATTCTACTGAATTTGCCCCGATTTCAGCCCCAGAGGAGGCACCTCTGGCCCTTCCAGGGATATATATTATCAATATAATCTGAAATAACTGTCATTTATTTAACAGAAAATTGTTTTTTAGGTTAAGCATACGTTAAGCCCCCGAAATCAAGAGCTTGAATTTAAGTTACGATTTACACATTTCTGAAGAGACTCTAAAAAAATGTTATAATTGATAAACATGGATTATATTTTGTTGCAGTGGCAACTATTTCTTTCCTATTTACTTCAAACAATTGTGATGGAAAAATACAGTTTAAATAGCATCTAAAAAATAATTGATTTTGAAAAAAATTTTGAGAAAATCAAAAAATTTAAGAAGTAGACTATATCAGTAAAGACCGATTTTTTCAAAGTATCGTGTTGAATGCCAGGGGAAAGGGCACTTAGCTCAAATATAAAATTTCAATCTCGTAGCTCTTTTCGTTTTTGAGATATCAGTATTTTGTTCACAGACAGACCATTTCTGGGACTTAATTTTTTAGACTCTGAGGACCTTAAAGCGTGTATTTCAATCAAAATCTCGACAATGATTACTTTCTCTCTAGGTTAGAGAAAGTAAAAATTTCAAATTCAAATCTATCTAATGGCAAGAATTTTTTAACTAGTGATGACTTCTCCTAAGAAAGTATAATCCTTAAAAAAAAAAAAAGATGAATGACTAAACGAATATGCTGCCAAGTAAAAACAACAAACACACCCACTAACAGCAAAAAAAACTTTTCAACCTTTCATTCATGTCTCCTACTTAGACAACAAAGTGGGAATTCCCCAATAAAAGGCACAAATAACCTGAAGACTAAAAACTGTACTAGTAAGAGTAAAGAATCAATCACAAAAAAATGTTGGTCAATAATGAGCTAAGAGAGAAATAAAAATATTCACGTATTTCCTTGAAATACACCGTAATGATTTTGTTTTTCAATTATCAGGATGACTCTGGATTTTTTTTTATTGTTTCTAAATAAATTATGGGTTCTAATATACAATTTTTATACTTTATGCAAATTAACTCGATTTGTAGTAACATCTATATTAAAAATAAGTCATAAGACTTCTGCAAAACTTTTATTTTTATTTGTACCTTATTCGCCCCCCACCCACCTCCCCTCAAAAAGTCTATCGCCGCCCTTGACCAATCAAATAAAGTAAAAAGTCAAGGAGAATAGTGATAAAATTTTAAAATAAAAAAAAAGAACAAATTTTACTACAACTAATATCTAAGATTAAATCCTAGGGTATTCAATCGAGGGGTTCCAGAAACGAAAATAATTTTTTTTAATTAATAAATATTCATTTTTTCGAAGAGGCTTTATACTCTACTAACATCTTTTAAATAAAAATAAATTACTTAAGACAAGTCGATTTATCATTCATTCATTCACCATTCATTAAAATTTCAAAAAAAATTATGTTCTAATTTCTATTTTTCCGCATAAAATGGGAGGTACTTAAAAAAATATTAAAAGAAAGCAAGGGAATAAAAGTAATTATTTAAAAAAAAAAATTTTATTAAGAATATAAATAATCGGCGAAGGTTTTAGCGGCCTTCCGGGCTTTGACCCCAGTTTTATTTCAGAACTGTTAAAACCGTTCCATTTTCCTTCTTTCTTTTATAGGACATCATTGAAAATGATTGACAATTAGCAAGCAATCATTGACATTTGTATATTAGATATATGTAAAGTTTTCGAGTTCATTTATAAATAATTCAACCTCCTACGTAGGGTGTCTTTTTTTTTTTGAACATTTTTCGCCAAGTGCAAAAAATCAGCAAAAGAGTATATTAAAAATAAACGTTTGCCCAACTGCTATTCTGACGTCACCATCACGCATGACACCTGTGCATCTGCGTGTGTGTATAAGTGTGCTGGACCAGTTTTTCTTCTTGTGAGTGGGGAAATCCCTCTCCAGTCACTCGTATCATCGATTCGCATCATGCCCTAACGCGTATTATAAAAACAATAAATAAATAAATACAAAATATTACTTTCATCTCATTAACATTTTATTTAATATCTTCCTTATAGGGAAGAAATAAAATTGAGATGGCACTAAATAAAAATTATTTTAAATACTAAATTTTTTTTAAATTTTCTCTAATAATATCTTCTTATAGGTTATCTTTTTTCATGGTGCTTAAACATCGATTTTCTTTTAAATTAGTTCAGGTAGAGCAAGGTCATATAACATCCTTGTTAAAGTTTTACTGTAGTCAGGTTTTCCTCAACACATCAATCGATTGTTTTGGATTCGGAACCTGATTTATCTGGAATTTTTACTTTTAATGAAAATATATGAATGATTAAAACAAGGAAAATTTTTTGTATTTTTTAAAAATTTGAAGAATTTGTATTCATTAAAATAATTATAATTTTCAAATTTAATAAATTTTCCTTATCCTTGTCTTTTTACTTTCTCTTGCCTCTATATATGTTAATATATAGAGAAAGTATTGGATTCATGTCAAAAATTCTATGTCTGGAGATATTGTTTGATGGATATAGACGTTTTGAGGTTCCTGAATCCAAAAAAGTGGTTTTTGCGACATGGTCTGTCTGTCTGTCGGTGTGTGTGTGGTGTGTGTGTGTGTGTGTTGTTGTGTTCAATTTTAAGCATGAAGGAATTGAGCTAGGAGGTTGAAATTTTATATTTAAGTTAGTCACTCCCCTAGGGCGTGAAAATAAGCTTTTAATCAAAATCGGTCAAAAAGTACTAAAACTTTACTGATGGAGTTTTTCAGTTTTTTTTTTCGATTTTCTCAAAATTCGCTCCAACGATATTGAATAATAATAATTTTCATATATGAATATCTCAAGGTTTTATCCCATAGGAAATTTGTTTTATATTCTATGCTTTTTGGCTCCTCCCCGTGTATTATTTTTACTTATAATTCCAGTCAGATTCTTATTGTTGAGACAAATAAGACTCTAATTAATATGTAATTTCAATGCTATCACAATGAAATTAAACAACACAGTTGTATGATTAGAATGCCTAAATCTCTTCTTTATGAAACTCAAATCCATTCATCGTATTTCGTGTCTTTTTAAGTGTTTGAATTTATGTCGTTAGCTGGATAAATGAAAGAAACAGTTTCTTCTCCTCTTTCACGACTTCAAATTTAATGAAAATATTTCGGTCCCTCTGGAGGGGCCATTATCAGTTCGTAGAAAAAAATCTAGAGATAGTCACAATCAGGTTTGAATAAATTCGAATGATACAATTTATAAACACTAGCAGGAAGCAAAACACTCTCAATCCATTCTAAATCCATACCTGATATATTTTATGAATTTTGTGACAACTTCTCTCTAGATTCTATCATCTGGGTCTCAATTTGATTTAGATAAAATAAAAGATTAAAAATTAAAAAATTGGCAAGATAAAATCACCGATCACTCCTTTGGTTATGTTAAATTGATAGGGAGAGGGTACTGACCAGAGATTTTTGATATTATTACTTTCTCTTAACTCTATATATATGTTAATATATAGAGAAAGTATTGGATTCATGTCAAAAATTCGATGTCGAGATTTTGATGGATCTTCACGTTTTGAGGTCCCTGAATCCAAAAAAGTGGGTTTTTGCGACATGGTCTGTCTGTGTGTGTGTCTGTGTGTGTGTGTCTGTGAACAAAATATCTCAAGAAAGGAAAGAGCTAGGATGTTGAAATTTTATATTCAAGTTAGGCACCCCCATGGGACGTGACACGAAGCTTTTGAACAAAATCGACCAAAGAGTACTAGTACTTTACTGATGCACTTTTTCAGTTTTTTTCGATTTTCTCAAAATTTACTCCAACGATTTTTTTTAAATTCAAAAATCAATTATTTTTTAGATTCTCAATAAAATGTATATTCTCATTTTGTCATTGAAATCTTCTGAAGACCACTTTACTCTTGTACTCCATAGAAAAGATAGGAAAAATGGTTGCCATGGTAACAAAATATAAATATTTTCCCATACTTATAAATTTTACATCTTGAAAATCGAATGTACCGTACTGTCGGAAACTAAATACATGTCGACACAAAAAATCTGGTGAGACAAGCACAGAACACAACTTTCGATTACCGAAGGTAAGAGAAAGTTGTGTGCTGTGCGCCAGTCACACCAGATTTTTTATATTGTTATCCAATGTTAATTATTATTTTTTATTTGGATAGAATGAGATAGCTTGATGATTACCAAAGAAAGTAGCCTAATTACAAGAATTTGTGTACTTTCTTTTTAAAAATTCGTTTTAAGATCCTTTTCGGCATCGGAGGCCATTTAGACCCTGTCTCTATTTATTTCAATTGATTGGTACCCAATTCAAAATTTTTCTATAATACTTAACTCATTAAAATTATATCCTTATATTTCTTCCTTTGCCAATAATCGAGTTAACTCATTCTCATAAATTATTATTATTGGCAGCCCAAAAGTCGTATTATTGGTGCCCCTCAGTATTTCTATCAATTCTCAATCTACACCCCCACAAAGCCGAGAGACAATGACAATCAGAATTCGAATTTTATGATGCTCTTTTTCTCGGACAAACTCAGGATGCAAGGTGAGCGTTTAATAAATTAATCGATAATTTATTGTCAGAGGTTTTATTGTTTGATAGTTTACGATGATGGCCAATTTTACATCATTTCGGCTTGATTATCCTCCTTTAGAATCTTAAAATACACCGACGATATATCACAATACAATATTTAAATCTAAGAGGTGTTGGTTCAAATCTCAGGCATTGCGATGAAAATTTATTATAATCAAATGGAAACATTTTCTTCTTCTATCTTGGTGTTGATTTTATAATGAGATCGAGATAAAAAGCAAGCCGACCCCACTCAAAGAAAAAAGACTAACAAAGGTGTTGGTAGGGCGAATTTTTGGGGGGGGGGTTCCCCCCCCTAAGGACCCCCCCCCCCCCCCCCCCCCCCCCGGGGGTAAAGAAAAAAAAAAAAAAATGCTTCGGGTAACTCGTAATCGTCACCCACGTATACCCAAATCATGGAAACCAAATAAATCCTGGATGTTGTCTATATGTCGAAAACACATTTAAAAAATTCCTTTTTCTGATAGTTTAAAGATGTTGATTTTTACTTAATACCCCAGGAAAATAAATATTAATGTTTAGCATGTTGCGCGAATAATTTATTCTATTATGACGTTATCAAATAATGACGTTATCTCCACCCACAAATTAATTTCCTAATAATAACTATTAAACAAAGGGTTTCTATTAAAAAAAATGATATATGTTTAGAGTGGGATTCAATGGGGAGAGAGGATCAGCTAAGTAATATAATATTGTAATTATGAATTCAACTCAGGAGGAGGAGGGACTCTTGACACCTGTTCAATTGGAAAAAGGTGCCTGCCTTGGAATGGCCGGGGCCAAGTCAATTAAAACACTTTCGACCGACTTCGAAAATATTCATCCAATGTATTCATTCATTTCTTTTCATTAGTTCATTCATTTTTTAGTAATTAACATCACTCAAATGTCTTTTAGACCCGCCTTTCAAAGAATCTCTCAATTATTATATAAGTAAATAATAAATGATAATTTAAAGAGATAGAGTCATGTTTTAGATTAATAAAAGATAATATTTAAATTAAGATCATTTAAAAATATATACCAGTACTAGGCCTAAAAGATAAAGAGAGGGAGGAATAATTTTATTTCATTTCATTGGATCCAAGGGCGGATACAGGGGGGTAAAGGGGATAATTACCCCCCCCCCCCCCCCGAGATTTGAAAAAATGCCTTTTTTTCGAAAAAAAAAATTATTTTTAATGTAAAATTTTAAAAATTAATACTTAAAAATTTGATTTGTTTTTATATTCTGGCAAACAAGTACAGAATGCGCCTTTAAATTACCGAAATTAAGAAAAAATAGCCTGCTGTGCGACGAGTCACAACAGATTACCCCCCCCCCTCCCGAGAAACACTTCTGGATCCGCCCTTGATTGGATTGTATAGATCTCAGATCTTTAAATTATATAGATATTTTCTTTCAAATTTTATTCAATTCTAAAGATTTCAAGTATATTTTTGAAAATATTGGAATTGAGTAGTAAGTGCAAATAAAAAATATATTTATTATAAATACTCCTAGGTCATACTAGGCCGTGGACTAAAGGGGTTGTTTCTCTCCCCTCATCTTCGCCCTTGGGAGTCTCTGGAAAGCATGACGAAATATTCATATCAATATTTTTAAAAATTAAAATAAAAGTTTTTAATTTAATTTAAGCTCTTTTTTTGCCATAGCAGGTTATTTAGACTTAGCATCTTTTTATTTCAATTGATTCAAGTGAAAAAAATTTTTGTCGCATAAGACGACATTCAAAATTTGAATAAAATTACCGAAAGAGGAATTAGTGAAAGGAAATAAAGTAGCATCTCAGTATTAAATAGGCTAGTTTTGTTGCTTATGTTTTCGTTTCATAACAGTTACATGAAATAATCAAGAAAGAAGTTAAAAATTAATTAAATTTAACTTTGGAAAAGACGTGTTTTAGATGAACTTTTGTCTTTGACTGATGCAGATAAAGTCTGTCTTCTAGTTAAATTAAAACTATCGAAGAAACTGCGAATTGTTTATTATGCAATTTTGCGATTTTTATCTAAAGTAGACTGTGAATATACATTTTTTTAAACAAACTGATTGATAATTCGGTCATATGAATTTATATCTTATATTTTAAAGAATTTCAATCGACAAATGGAAAATTTTATTTAGCTTTGTTATTTAATAAAAATTTCACAAAATAATTAGAGGCATTTTCAAACTGGACCGTAACCAAGGAGATGTGATTCAATTCTCAAAAAGTAAAAAATAAATAAATGAAAATATAATAGAGAAATCTAGGGATGGGGTTCCCGATAAAAATTTATTTATAGTGAATTGGCTTCCAATCAATTTAAATAAATTGGGATTTTTTTTCATACCCAATTTACCCTTGCGGCAGAAAGTTTTGACACCTTTGTTCTACTTGGTACACTATTCCATTGGGGCTAATGCATTGCCTTATTTAGGCGTATTGAGCATAAATATGATCTTATATTGTTTTGTTAATAGAATTTTAATTTAATAAAATTTCACTTTCAAGGTTCTTTTTTAAAAGTTAAAGAAAAGAATATAATTAAACAAGATTGAATTAGAACAAAAAAAAATATCTAGATTTAATATCAAAAGGTAATTACGTCACTGATACATATTAATTAATTTAATTAAAAAAAAAAAAATACTGCCTTAACCGGTACAAATTTCTCAGAATTAGCGTTAATTGTTTGGTGAATTGGTGGGGGATCTGGAATTCCCCGGTTCTTTCCTTGATGCCCTCCCCGCACTCTTCTCTCGTGAGTTGGAATTCTTTTTTTATAAACAACAAATTTGGAAATTAAATGTTTATTATTTATTTTATTTATTCCTTTGACTTCTTATACGGTATATGGTAAAATATGTTTTGCTTTTTTTTTTAATTTATTGTATAAATAAATTTATTGGTGGGGCCCGGTAATCGATGGTGGGGGTTTATTATTTGTTGATATTGTAGCTTTTATTGTTAGCTCTCAAATTATTTGAGATTGTTTTTTTAAACCTTTTGATTTTTTTAAAATTAATAATTATTGATATATAGACCTATAATTTTTTTTTTCTAATTTCCACCTAAGCGATAATTTAATTAATTCCTAATTTAATTAAAATTATAACCTCTAATCATCAAAACAAGATAAAATACGTCAAGCTTAAAAGATAATCATGGCTGCAAAGGCCAGAAATTAATTGAAACCATTTCATAATTGGGCAGTTTTTTTTTAAGTCACTTTGATCATATTGACTCCAAAAGCAAATCCTTTGGCAACTGCGAAAATCGCCTTCCCTACTCTGGCTCGGGCCCCCCTGTACCCGAGAGGGGAGGGGGTAATCTGGTGGGACTGGCCGCACACTATCGGGAATTTAAAGTTGCATTCTGTACTTGTTTACCAGAATATAGGCTATATAACAAATAAAATTTTTACTCAAAGAAACAAATTACGAAATCATATTTTTCGAACTCAGAAGGCATAGATTCATTTAAAACCGAAGGTTGAAAATTGAATTGTTAGAAAAATGTTGAGCGGGCCTCTCCCCTGAAAGGGTGGAAAGCAGGGCAGCCGAGAGGAGAGGACAAATGGAAGGTTAAATTTCCGGGCCCTTGAACTTGAACTATAAATTACTCTTTAACTTGAAAAAGAAAGAATTATTTTTTAAAATTTTTATCACTTGAGATGATTAATTAGATAAATAAAAAAAATTTTTTTTTTGTTAACTATTTAATAAAGTGTTAAAAATTAGAAAAAAAATTATATGAATTCTTCCTACACATGTTCATAAATCATTTGACATTTTATTCGATTTTTCATTCTAAATAGATAAGAGCCGGGTCGAAGACCTTGAGGGTTATTTTAAAAAAAAAAAGCTATATACTATCTATTTATTATAAGATGAAAATTATTTTCTCTTAATTGATTGGGGATATTTCTCTATTAATAATTGATTGATTGAAAGATTTCATTTAGAGAATTAAAAAAAAAAAACGCAATCAAAAGGAAACTAGGCTTGTTATTAAAACGAAATCGGATAGATGTTTTAATGGATAAACTAGTGACAGTGGTGGATCCAGAGGTGCTTCTCGGGGGGGGGGGGAGGTAATCTGGAGTGACTGGTCGCACAGCACACATTTTTTTCTTAATTTCGGTAATTTAAAGGCGCATTCTGTACTTGTTTGCCAGAATATAAATACAAATCAAATTTTTAAAATTATACATTCAAAATACATTTTTTTCGAAAAAAAAGTATTTTTTTCAAATCTCAGGGGGGTAATTACCTCCTTTACCCCCTTCAAACAATTTTGAGATCAAAATGACATTTTAAAAAGCATAAAAAAATGATTAATTTATGAATTTAAAAAAATTGTTAGAGTGAATTTTGACTTAAAAAGTATAAACTATCAGTTAAGTACTAGTATTTTTTGACAGATTTTATTTAAAAACTTATATTCACGTCTCAGATCAAATTAAATATCGAATTAAAATCTTAATGTTCTTTTCCTTTTTGATAAATTGATAAGAGACAGATCATTTTACGGGATCCAGTTTTTTTTAACTCAGAAGAAAAAAAAAAAGAAAACGTGTATTTCCATCAAATCTCGAATTTTTTACACTTAGCCAAGCGCAATTTCTGAATACATTAATCAATAGAGCAAAGGCTGAATATTTTCCCGACTCATCAATTTATTGATAGTTTACAAGAGAATCCCTGAAAAGGGCGGGCCACGTATCAGGCAAGATCCAGGTGGCCTAAACGTCACCATTTAGCGCTTATGGGCTTATGGTGTTAACATAACTACTGCATATCGGAATACCAAATCAGTGGAGTAACGTATTTTATCTCCCCCCCCGCAATTTTTACTTTCTCTTACCCTATATATGAAATATATAGAGAGAAAGTATTGTTTTAATAAAAAAGTTTAATAAAAAGTTTTGTCTTAGAGAGGGCACGGACCCTTCGGAGTTCAGGTGAAAACGCAAAAATGATATATTATAAAAGGAAAAAAGAATTTGATGAAGCTCAGGAACTTTCGGATTCGGACCTGGGGGTTCAATTAAAAGTCAAAAAGTTTTTAAAATAAAACTTTATTTGACCCCAGACAATGTTTCGTCCACTTGTTGTAGGACATTGTCTGGGGTCAAATAAAGTTTTTGTTTTAAAAACTTTTTGACTTTTAATTGAACCTCCTGGTCCGAATCCTATAGGAAAAAAAGAATATATCATTTTTTCATGGCCTTGAAAGTCCGCCCGGCCCGGCCCGCGGGCCCTCCAAGGCCTGCCCCCGCATCGCGGGGTTTGCGAGGGGGTACGTTACCCTTTATTTATTACGTTAATTCTTATATATGTGACATATTCGATTAAATAAATATAATATTCACTTGGAGGAAATTTATTAAATATTTGTTATATTGCAATATAGATCTACATGAATTAATAATATGAAAAATAAGAAAATCAGATAATTAGACAAACAAATTCAGATTTGGTAATCAGAAAGTCCTCGAAAAAATGGAATTTTTTAAAATGACTCAACTTAAACTGAGGGGGGTCAAATTGATAATAAGAGGCGCCTTCTTATCATAATCGGAAATAAAAAAAAGTGACTTAAAAATAATATCTTGTTTATTCAAATTAAAAGACGAATCAATATGCATTAAAAAAAAAAATGTCCTAATTATTAGTGAGATTAAAGAGATAAGTTTTTTTTTTTTGTTGTATTATTATTCAAAGAAATTTGTTTCCCTCGAGATCCATTTCAAAATTAACTTTGCAATAAATTCAAAGAATTTTATTACAGGTCCTTCTCTCCTCCTCTCTTTCCCAATTAGACTGATAAAAAACTAGATTAAATATAATTAATTATTTTATTAACTAATTATAATAAATATAATATTTCTAAAGTTATTAGCAAAGTTTTACATCACTATTTTGTTCAAACAAATTAAGACATATTTTATTTTTCTTATCATGACACTTAACTTTGTTTGGTTCAAATGTATTTTTTTTTTAATGAATTATTATTTATTAATAATTATGTTTAAGTGTCAAGAGAAGAAAAGGCTATCAATCTATTTAATTCGCTATTTTAAAAACAAAATATTTTTAATTGCAAAAAATCAATTCCAATATGAATTCGAAAAGAGAAGAAATTAGCGCATCTTTCATTATAATTTTTACTTTAAATTTATTTCAATTGAATAAATATAAATAAATAAATAGTGACTGGATTTTAATGGCCTTCGATACCGAAAAAAACTCATGTTAATAAAAAAAGTTGGGGGTCCTGACTACAGAGTAGAGCAACAGGTTGAGTGTGAAGCAATCAATGGCAACCACGGTAGAAACTCAGGTGGGTGGCCCGGAAAAACCAGCGTGTGGAAAGTCTCCCATAACATAATTTAAATATATAATCATAAACCAGCAGCCTAGAGGGATAATTAAAAAAAAAAACCTCTTGAGTTTTATTTTTAATATACTATTTACTAAATATATCTCAACATTCTAAGTTCTTTGATGTGGAGTCATCACACCAGATTTTTAAAATATAGGTTAATAGCATTCATTAGGAGGGGGAAGGTCTTTCTCCTCTAGTTCAATTTTCGCCCAAAATGTACAGTACTGCTTTAGAAAAATATCTTGAAAGTATTTAAACGAGTAATTTGAATATACAAACAAATTAGAATATTAATAAATGTTTTTTTAATCAACCAAATATATATTAAACGTTCTAATATTCCAAATCATTAATAATAAAGGGAAAGTAAAATTAAGAATGAGATCAGTTCAAAATGAATGGTAGTTTATATAAACAAAATAAATTAATTAATAACTCAAACTGTGGATTAATAATACTAATAATAACAATAAAAATAATAAAAGCTTGTTGGCCTCAGGCGAAAAGAATGAATCAATCGACGCAAATTATAAATGTCTTTGTATTTCATTTCATGGATATTTAAGCAACATAAGGTCAATTAGAAAATTTTATCTCAAATATTTTTCCCTCTTCCTATTTTTTTTAACGTATAAATAAAAAAAAAATTTAATCCGTAGAGAAGGCCAATGACGTGATAATTAGGGATACAATACGTTTGGTATTTTAGAAAGTGACCAAATAAGCTAGAATTTAATCACTTTTTGTTTGATATCTTATAAAATAGATACGAAGGATTGCTCGGATTATATCAAGACAGTACCCCCTAGCATATATGTATAAGATGTCATGGCATATATGTATAAGATGTCATTTAAATAATGAAAGGGAAGACATGCTCCGAAACTATTCCATGATTCATAAAGGACATTAAAAAAAGACTCTAAAAAAAATGGATATTAGAATTTTAGCTCTTCTTTCCAATTTTAATTTCCTTGTCAGATGAATGAGTATAAATGAAAAATCTGGTGTGACTAGTTGCAGCAAGTGCACAGTACTTGATAATGGCTGCAGAATAAGCAGTCGGAACGTTGTACAGTATTTATTAATTTTAATAAATATTTAATACAAAAATATGGTCTATGATTAAAAATTCCTCTAATAATTTATTAATCTAAATAATGGAAAAATTTTTATACATAAATAGTCAATATAAAGAATATAAATTAGAGGTGGTAGTAAAAAAGAGAGCCTTTGAATGCCAAAGTAGAAGGACGAAATTTATTTTTCCATCTCCACTCATTTTGAACCATAAAGTACAATTTTTGTTGCTGCTTCATTTGCATATAAAGACTGAATGAAGATGGACCAATAAATTTCGTCCAAAACGTCTCCTTCGGTTTTGCCATCCAAAGGCTCACTTTTATTGCTGCCTTGTTTGTACTTTCCCTTCCCATTTGCAAATTCAGTAACTACTTTCAGAATTATAATAGTAAAATTTAAATAATACATTTGTGATATTACAATTTAATAGATCCCTATATACAAAGCAAAAAAAAAAAAAAATACAATACTCAATTATCAAGTAGCCTAATCAAATTGTTTTGATCAAGAAAAAAAATCCCTTTAGCAGAGGTATTTATTGTCTTAAAGAAAGAACAAAAAAAAATCCTTAATTTTTTAGAGGCCTCCCTCTATTCATTTCATTTGATTGGCAGCCAATTTAATTAAAATAAATGTTTGTCGCTTTGAATTAATCAGCGAGCCCTTAACCTCTATCACATGAAATGAACACTCTTCCACTGCACTACAGACCAGGGACCCCTAAATATTAATAATTCTCTGAGAAATTTTTTCATATTCATAAACTAATCAATGCTTTGAAATAAATTTCGTGTTTGAATCCTGATAGATAGACAACCCAATTGACAAACTAATGGATTTTTTTATTTAATTGCTCTGGAGTCTCAAAAATAGAGAGTTGGTCAAGTGGATTGTCTATCTTCCAGCAATTAAATATGAATTTAATAAGCAAACCAGGGTATAAATAACTTCAAGTAAGCTTCACCCTTTTATCTATTTAATCCTTCAGAATTAGGTCAATTTTAGGAGAAGAAGAAGGGAAGAAGAACCAATTCCAAAAAATAAAATTCTGACATTAGAGACGAAATTGGTGACTAATCTAATATCTAGATTTTCGCGGAAAATTGTAGCATTAAATTTGTTTTTATCTATTTCCAAAGTTTGTATTTTACGAAGGGCCCAAAAAAAAGGCTCTAAAAATGTTTAAATAATAACAAACTAATGCCCTACTTTTGTTAACAAGAACGAAATTTTTCTTGAACCACCTAGAGATCTTAATGCCGGGTTTTCACTTTTTTTCTCATTAGAGAACTGTAAACCATTCTTGCCACGCCTCTCTATATCAATTAATAACTATATGATAAATTTTAACGGCTTGAATGATCCTTGAATTGATATACTACACAAGAAGGCAGGTACCTACTAAATTAAACAACTCACTATTTTTAGCCTTTTATTTTGAATCAAATATATGCTATTTTTAATTTATATTGACATTAAAATGTTCAGACTTCACAGCGAATTAAATCTAAGCACTTGGATTGTGAAATATATAAAATTCCAATTCAATGAAACATCCTAATAAATTATTATAATAAAAACTAAAAAAATTATTACAATCAATGAAAAATTTTAATTAACCTAATTAAAGATTTTATAACTTCCTTAAAAATTAAATAAGCCACATGAATATTAAATTCCTTTTTTAATATGTTTATTTTACTAAAAGGTAAAGAGAAATTTTTAATAAGTTGGTAATAATATGACCATCATTGGAGTTTAATATGTGGCCTATATATGGAATAAATAAACATTAAGATTATTATTATCACGATAAGAGAGAAAAAGACTATTTGAAAATGTTAAATACCAATCCAATAATCTAATTGTAGGCCTACAGTATATGGAGGTCACCAGAAATACATTTAGAGGGGAAAGCAATTTTTTCTAAAACAAAATTATCAACACTTTTTTGAAGTATTAATTTCCAAAGAAAAAGTGTTAATAAAAGGAGAAATAAAAGACGTATAGACAGGCCTATTTCTTTTATTTTAGAATTAATCAGCGAATAGTGACGCAGAAAAAGGGATGGGAAATTGTTATAGGACGTAATACAATCTATTTTACACCTTTTGTTCAATTTGCATATTCAGTGTATGTTTAGGGGTTCTAGTTTGTGGGGAGGGGGGAGTAGGACAGATAATTTTTTTGCCCCCTCCCTTCTCTCTAACCAAAACCTGAAATGACGTCTCTGCTTTTAGCCCCTTAATGATAATCGTATTTACTTTTTGCCAATTCTTGGCATCAGAGGCCATATAATTTGAAAGTATATTTATTAGATAAACATCATTTATTTAAATTGTGGCATCATTGGAATTCAAAGATAAATCTCTATCAATCTAAATGAGAAATTTAAAGATTAATCTCGAAAGGAGGACTAAATTGAATAAATTTACATGAAGCTCTCCAATATTTATTTATCCCTACTTGTTAATAACAATAGCTACAAATATAATATTCAAGGAAGTTTGTTTTTTGGGTTGCATTATCTACATATTAACAAAAATTTGACACGTGTATTTTAAGGCCAATTAATAATTAAAAACTTGTTTTAATTTCTTTTTTCATATTATGAAACAGGTTTTTATTATGAAATATTCCAAATAAATAAATGTGCATATTTCTTAAGGGAATGTCAAAAAACTTTATATTATTGGTCATACACGTTTACTATAATTTTCAATGTCAATTATTTTGAGGTCATTTAGGAAAAATAATTATATTGATAAATAATTAATTGATTAATTTTTTAATTAAAATGTAAACTTTTAAATACCAGTATATTTGAATTTTAAATTTTATTCATTTTTTTGGGTATCAAAGAGTGAATCTAGAGAAATCATCTTTTTACTAAAGCTGACGGGCCTGGCAAGAAGAGTACAATAGCTACTAAATCAAGAAATAGAGATCAACCCCTAGATGGATGTCCTTCAGGGGAAGAAGCATAGGCGTCATTTGGGAGGGGGGAAGGGGGGCATTTCCCCTCCTCCCCCAAGGGCTCTGATTTTTTTTAAATTTTATATTCTAAATAAAATATTTCAAAATATATCTACGAGTATATAAACTGTACAAAATTAAACATATTTTGGCCAAATTTGAGTACCTATTTGTAAATAAATTTTAAGAAAAAATAATTTGCGTCCCCCCCCCCCAAGAAAAAGTTGAAATATCGCCACTGGGAAGAAGGCTGTTGAAGCAAGTGATACGAGTCTCTAATAAACTATAAAGTAATAGAGGTCAAAACTATCAACGATTCAAGGGTTCGTCATTTTTCTCACTTGAATATTGAAAAAGAGCTAATAAATAATCGCCATCACTCTCTTTTTTCCTATTGTATATATTTGTTTTTAAATAACTTTGTAATTTTATGTTCCCAGGCCATTCGCTGGATGGCCTCCGTGGCTTTCGAGGCTCTACTCTGCATGGGATTCCCGTGGGCCATTCTCGGCTTCGGGCTCCTGGCAAACGGTCTCGCTCTCGCTGCCTTCCTTAGGAGAAGACGCCTCAGGACTCTCTCTAACAGGTTCGCTATTTCATCAACTAACAGTTAATTCTATCAAAACTACAAAGGTGATTCAAGTTTATTTCTACTATCAAAATTTTATAAGTATAATGTTAGACATTCTAAGGAATGTAATTTCAAAAACGTAGCCAGGAAGAAATTTTATAAAGTTGTATTACATATACAGGGTGAGGCATAATAAAGAGCGATTTAAGTGCGTCTAAACGGACGCCATCTTACCAGAGTTATCTTCAAAAAATAACCAATGTTTTACTATTGCAGAAAATGCTTTTTCATTTAAGATTATGATATAAAAAAATTAATGTGTAAAGAAAAGAATTGCAGCTAGATATATTTATTTTATTAGACCCACTAGACTGACGTTTCGGTCTTAGTCAAGACCATCTGCCTGTACTCAACTAATTGGCTTATTTTATTAATTTTTGTATTTTTTAAAATTGTAATTCAATCATTATACATACTAATATTTTGGAATATCTGTAACCGAATGTTCATGGAATATATTATTGACTTAGTGATTGTATGCCTATATTGAAAGCATGAAGCTCTGAAGATGGTCTTGACCAAGATCGAAATGTCAGCCTAGTGGGCCAAATAAAAGAAATATATCTAGCTGCAATTCTTTTCTTTACACATTAACGATTATCTTGTAATAAAAAATTTTTTTAACGAAGTGTTTTTACTTAACAGACTTTTAAAAATCGCAGTTTATTATGCCTCACCCTGTAATTGTATTAATAAATAAATAAAAACATCTTCTTTGAAGAGAATTTATGAGCTCTTAAGATACAATTATTTTGAAAATAAGTTTTTTAGTTTTTTCTTTTCGGCATCTGAAGCCTTATAGATAGGCAATCGTCCATATTTATACTTTAGAGATGTAGCTTTTAATCATTCAACAAAAAATTTCCTTTATCAAATTTTTTTTATAATTTTGAAAGGTGTTAAAAGTTAAAAGCCTTCATAAGATTATGAATTTAGAAAAAAAAATTTATAGCTTTATTTACAATTCCAGCTTAAAATAGGTGCGGAGCATGCTATAGGTGTCTTTTTTTTAAGTTTTTAAATAATCATAAAAGAATTTATTTATTTTTTTTTGTTTTTTGTTTTAAGGGGTGTTGACCAAAAGATAAAATCCTTGAAATCTAAATCAATTATAAAATTTCTTTTTTTTTTTTTACTTATTCTATTTTATTAATTAAAACTTTTTTCTTCCAAATCATTAATATAGCATTAAGCCAAATCGTAAATCATAAATTATAAGAGTTCATAAAGAAAAGATAAACCTTGGAAATAATTAAGGTGAAAGATTTTTTCGAGGGTTTTTCTATCCCTTACTACCTCCGGGAATGGAAAAGACGTCATTCATTCATTTATTAATTTTATGATTTTATTAGCTAATTTATTTTTTATTTCAAATCAAATTAATAATTTATTCATTATATAATAGGAAACAAGTAATATTAATAAATAAATAATTTTAATGTTTTCATTATTTAAATCCGGATTAAAAATATTTCTTTAATTGAAATTTAATTTTTTTTTTTTTGTGAAAATTACGATTTTCAAACTATTAACAATGGAAATCCCTCATTTAGAATTAAATCCATATATATTTGGTTAGTTCTATGGACTGTTTTTTACCTTTCAAAAATTTACTTAATTAATAAGGAAGCTATTTTTAGAATGTTATCAGGCCATTCTGTTAATTCACTGATTACTTTCTTGTCTTTAAATAGCATATCTATAATTACGAATAGCATACGTAATACCTAAGGAGCAAGGGCAGATACAAGGGGGGGGGGGGGTAGAGGGGGTAATTACCCCCCTGAGATTTGAAAAAAATACCTTTTTTCGAAAAAAAAATGTATTTTTAATGTAAAATTTTAAAAATTAATACCTAAAAATTTGATTTGTATATATTAAATGGCTAACAAGTACAGAATGCGCCTTTAAATTACCGAAATTAAGAAAAAAATGTGAGCTGTGCGACCAGTCACTCCAGATTACCCCCCCCCCCCGAGAAACACCTCTGGATCCGCCACTGCTAAGGAGGCGTTAAAAATAAATACAAATATATATAATAAACAAAAGGGACGATGCCCCTATAATTAGAAAAATTTTCTAAAATCAACCAATATTTAAGTCTCCTGCTTAATAAAACGATGTTGGTTTGTTTCTAAAAAAAAATAATAATCAAAGTTTGTCAATTTTTTTATTCCAATAGATATAAAAACATTTTTATAAGGTAAAGGTCATGGTTCGAATTTATAGAGAAGATAGAAAAGAAATATTTTCTCAATTATGAATGAAAATATTCTAACTGTGAAATAATATTTCTTTGTTAAAATGTGTATTATTAAACCCCCACCCCTAGCAAAGATCTACAGGTATTGTCATTGTAAACAATTAATAAGTTACAAGTCATCAATGGAAGGCCAAAAGAAATAAATGAGATATTTCTAAGAATCGATGATCTTATATAAATAAAAGGCCTTCATCTGTTTGTCTGGAAACTAAATGTTTACATTTAGAGATCACCAGTTCTGATCTTGATAATCTTCAATCATAAATACAAGATGCAAATAAGGAGAAGATAAAGAAGGCACATGATGTTATTAGATATTAAAAGAATAGAAAAGCTGAAATGTTATTTTATTAACTGAAAACTTTAATTGTGAAAATTAATTAATATAAGATTAGCTTGCTAAAATGTTGGCCTGGAAAATAGGCAACACAAATGACTTGCAAGTAGATAGTGAAAACAATTTTGGGGTAGGGGAATTTGAACTTACAGGATTTTGGTCAAAAAAAGATTGTTTTGGTGAAGACTTTTCAGGGTTTTGTATCCATAATTAATTACTAGTATTCTTAGCTGCAGCCAGGAGAAAAATGAAAAAATTTATTACACCGATGTTTAGTATTATATTTATCAACCACCTGAAGAAGTGTATACGAAACATTCCCAACAAAATTAAATTTGTTTTTCAAGGAAACTCAAGTTAACAAACTAAACTAAAAAGAACATACGGTTTTAGGATAGTGGCATAGTAATTAATATAGGTTTATCGGTGAATTGATTTTTATTCATTAATTAATGAGAGGCAGGTGCAGTGGCGAAATTTAAACTTTTTCTTGGAGGAGGGGGGGGCAAATTTTTCTCTTGGAGGGGGGCAAACATTTTTTTTTCATAAAATTTACTTACAAATAAATACTCAAATTTGGCTAAAAAAAATATTTAATTTAATTGTTTAATTTTGTACAGATTATATACTCTTAGATATATTAATATTTAGAAATATTTTATTTAGAATAATATAAAATTTTATAAAAATCAGAGCGCTTGGGAGGTGGGGGCAAATGTATAGATTGTGCATCCCCTTCCCCCTCCCAGTGACCGCTCGTTAAACTAAATTGAAGTAATTTTCGTAGTTTAATTCAACTTTTTTTTATATATATTTTACTAGGTAGACATTTATTTACATCTGAATATTTAAAAATTTCCGAATATCTACCTTTAAAAAAATATAATTACGTCATTTTTACTGCGTTTTTATAATATTTAATAGGAAAATAAATAGACGCCACGTTTGAATTCTTAAAAATAAAATTTTACAGGAAATATTTTTAACTAAATATGAATTTCTCATTAGTATGAACATAAATAAATGCGCAAAAAAATTTTTTTCTTATGTGTAGGCTATTTACTTATTTTATTTATTATCAACTTTTGTTTTATATTAATGAGATATAATTTTAAAGAAATAGGTTTGGTTCCTATTCAATCTAAAATTTTATTAAAAATCCCGAAAAAAGGTATTTTCATTTTATGCAAATTAATCGAATTAATTACTTAAGTGATTATGTGCCTCAAAAATTTATTTGTGTTTGGTTGCTGAAGGGTAAAAAACCCAAAAAAAAAAAACAACTCTTCGATATAAGATTTTAAAATTAAAATACGCCCAATTTATAAATTTTTTATTATTATCAAACGATCTTAAAATATTTTTTTTATTCTCATATCATTTTATCAGATTTTTTTAAGTCGCCTTGATGAAGTAGAAAAAAATTTGATCGACGTCAAGTGATGAGAAATGAAAAGCGTTGCTGCTCATCTTTTTGCTTATTCATGAAATGAATATGATTCATTATCAAACGAGTAAAAGTGTGAGAGAGGAGAGGAATAAACCCGGATAGTATTACTATTAGTGCCCATTAGTCAGCAGATATATGAAACTATTTATTATGAGAAAAATTTCCTCTTTCTTAATAAAACAAAAAGAGAAAAAATTTTGTTCCAAAGAGAATATGGATTTATTTAAACCTAGGTGAATATAATATATAGGTCTATTTGTTTATTGGTCTACGAAATATAAATTTATTAGATCACAAATAAGGACAAGTTGGGAATTGAACCTAGAACTCTCACTTTCCGGAGTAAGCAGTAAGCACACTACCAGATTTCATAATTCACAATTGGTTCAGTGATGTAATGGTCAGCGCGCTCGAACTGAAAGCAAGATTCTGGGTTCGATTTCAGATTCAAGTCAATTTTTTCATTTACGCTAATAATTGTTAATTATATTTGTGAAATGAGAATTTCTTGTGGAAAATAATTTTTAGAAAATTTGGTAAAACGACAAAATTCGTTTATACTATAATCCTATTATTATGGGGGGGGGGAACTATTCTAAAATACTCGTACTTGTTGAGATGCGTAAAACGGAGGTTTAAAAATGTCTTAGGACCTTAGTGTATACTGTGGTACAGGGCCGGAACTACAAGATTTTTAGGGGGGGGGGCAAAATTTAATTTGCCGCCCCCCTCCAAAAATTTTCTATACAAAATTCATATCATTTTACCTATTTTTAACTAAATCTTTCTTTAATTGCCGCCCCTGATATCTGTCGCCCGGGGCACATGCCCCACTGCCCCCCTAGATCCGGCCCTGCTGTGATATATTTACAAAGGCCTCTTGAAATGTTCTAATTTACAAGAGCTCTGAAAATGATCTTGATGCCAGAATCTTAGTGGATAATGAGTGGATTTGCTAGAGGTCTAACTAAATTATTGAATTTTAAATCACTTGTATCATAGAGTAAAATGAGGGAAAAAAAAATTATTAAGACTTTAAGAATGAGCCAGACAGCTATGGTTATTTTTTTTATTGATGTAATCAAGCTAGAGGCAAGGGCGAATACGGGGGAGGGGGGGGGGTAAAGGAGGTAATTTCGAATCTCGGGGAGTAAAGGGGGTAATTACGCCCTTTACCACCACCACCCCCGAGATTTGAAAAAAAATACTTTTTTCTCAAAAAAATTTATTTTTAATGTAAAATTTTAAAAATTAATACTTTAAAATTTGATTTGTATTTATTTAATATTCTGGCAAACAAGTACAAAATGCGCCTTTAAATTACTGAAATTAAGAAAAAATTGTGTGCTGTGCGACCAGTCACACCAGATTACCCCTCCCCCTCCCCGAGAAAGACCTCTGGATCCGCCCTTGGCTAGAGCTAACGTTTTAATTATTATAATTAATAAATTGATGTTTTTTGGCTGTGGAGATTTATTCAGGATTCGCAGGGACTTTGCAGCCAGGATATTAAATAAAAAAATCTTTTATTAAATTTTTATTTGCCGACGTTTCGGTCGCCAATCACGACCTTCATCAGGGCAAATATTGTTAATTATACACGATCTTAGGTATCTTATTATTCATTGCAATTAAACACAATTTCTTTTTTAACTTTGATATGTACAAAATGTTATCATTTACTTGCTGCTCGGAGGTCTCTTCCTCCCAGGAAGAGACCTCCGAGCAGCAAGTAAATGATAACATTTTGTACATATCAAAGTTAAAAAAGAAATTGTGTTTAATTGCAATGAATAATAAGATACCTAAGATCGTGTATAATTAACAATATTTGCCCTGATGAAGGTCGTGATTGGCGACCGAAACGTCGGCAAATAAAAATTAAATAAAAGATTTTTTTATTTAATATCCTGGCTGCAAAGTCCCTGCGAATCCTGAATTATAATTAATTTGTCAAATAATAACGATATTTCAAAATTAGATTTGGTTTAGTGCGAGATATGATTAAAAAAAAAAGCAAGGGAGAATGTAGAAATAGTGATTGAAGAACCCCTAATCCAGGAATACTTGTCAAAAATATGCAAATTAATTTAAAAGGGAATAAACTTAGAAGACGAAAAAATATTTAAAGATTTTCGATGGATTCAACTAAAAGCTACGTAAAATTTTATTTACTAATAATATAATTTTAATTGAAACCATTTATTATACTCAGAGTTCCTTTTAAACAAGAATTCAATTTAATAATTCATAAAGAATGAAATTTCTTTGTTATAGTTGCTCCTACTCCTCATTTTTCCCTCATTTCAATTTTCATATTTCCAATTAGCCTTGAATTTTAAGCATCTAGGAAGGAAATGCGACCCAGGGCGTGGGTGGTATGCCACACAAACGTGCTCTCACAAATATATTCTTTCTTTCTTGTTTGTTTGTTTGTTTTTTTTTTCTTTTTTTGAATTGGGAGGGACATGTAGGACGAAAACCGAGTAATATTTATTTTTGCATCAGTCGCGTCGGTTGACACCTTGCAAAATTCATTTTTCATTTTTTTTTTTTTTTTTTGCCCTTGCTTAATCATATTCAATAATATTATTTATAAGCGATCTCTTAAGATCGTCAGAAGTATATTTAAAGAAGAAATCTAAATATAATTCTTAGTAAAGATCCAATTAAAAAAAAAAAAAGTAAATCCATGTGTTTAAATTTATAAATTGGTTATTAAATTTAATCTTAATTATGTTTAAAAAAATGTTTGTTTTTTTATGTATTTTTAAAAATAAAATTTTAAGATTCATTAATTGACAGGTGCAAAATTTTTTTCAAATACACTAATTGGATTTTAAGAAGCAAGTTCAGATACGCCTGTAGATAGGCAACTGGCTTACTTTTTCCTTTATTCTGATTATTCATTCAATAAGTGAATTATTTAAAATACGAATATAGTAATGATATTACAAATGTACTTCAGAAACATAGCAAATTACTGTTAAATTTATTTCTCGAATCTCGATTGCATTCATCATTGGAAAAAATAGGATGTTAGATTTAATGATATGATCATACGCAATTCAAAATGATTTTTTTTTAAGTCTTCGACATCTTAGGCCATATAGACTTTAACGTTAGTCATTGCCCTCGGGGCTTGGTGTAGGGGTTAGCGTGCTAACCTCGTATACCAAAAGTCGCGGGTTCGGACCCCAGGCAGTCCGATGATCTTATTGGATACCAAATGGCTTAAATAAGAATGCCTGGACCCCCAATAGATATATTAAACATACGAGTATCGTTTGAAGTCTTAAAGGGCCTAAGTTGCCGAAAACAGTGTGAATGTGCGTGTGAGTGTGAGTGTGAACTTTTTTGTGTTAGTGTTAAAAAAAAACTTTACTCATTTCTATTAATTATTAATAATGTTTAATAATAATTAATTAATTGATTTAAACTTTCACGATTATCATTATTAGAAATATTAATAGGAAACATTTTTTGGCTTAAATCGTGGTTTGTTTTAGCAAATAATAATACAATAAAATGTTATTATTAGGAGAATTTTTAATTATAGACCACATTTTTGTCCTAATAATAATATTTCAAACCACAAAAGCTTTAATAAACACAATAAAATGTGTTACTAATTACAATAAAATACAACGTTTCGGATGCTAATTCTGCAGCCATCATCACTGAAGGTTAGTGTTCATTATTCAAAGTGAATGCATCTACCTGATGACGGCTGCAGGATTAGCAGCAGACACGTTATTTAATGTAATTAGTAACACATTTTATTGTTTTATTTGCTAAAATAAACCACGATTTAAGTAAAAAAATATTTTCTATTTCTAATTAATTAATTAATGTTAATTACGATATATGTGATCCAGGTACATTTATTTAAATCAAAATTAATAGGCCTATACAAATGATTTAAATAAATATTCAATGAACTGTCTGGGAACCGAACACGCACCCTTTGGCTTTAATATTTACATTTGTCAAAACCTCTCACCTCTCGGTCACGGGGATGGGGGAATAAAATTATTTTATTTATTATAAATTTAAATATGTATTAAATTCTATTTTTTTCCACATTTCCATAATCTTAAATCGCTTCTATGAAAATTTTAATCTCGCATAATCCACCATGATAAGCCACTGGTTGATTCATTTGTTAAATTAATCGTAAATAAAAAAAAAAAAAAAAAAAACATATTTCCGTGGTTTTTATCTCAACAAGTTCTATGCCAGAACAGGTCAAGTCAGCACATCTCCTTCTTATCTAACAAACGACTCAAGGATTTGCTCGGAAAATATTGACCCTGGTCGCAAATCATTTCTAATTTATATATGCGTCGCGCTTTTGTTTGATCTCAAACATAATTATTCACGTGAAGAAGAAGAGGAGGCGTTAAAACGGAACATGTTCCTAGTCCCGCCTTAATATTGATGCCGATTTTAATATACACCGTTTATTCCTCTCCTCTATAATTGTTTTTGATGAATCATAACATAAATTGCCTCTTTCTAATTATTTGATTCAATTATTTATATTTTAATATGTTGAAATTAAGGAAACATGCGGTTAAGATAATTCTTTTTAATCAAATGACTATTTTTTTATATGCAAATGCAATTTCTTTTGTCAATTTAAAAATTGTTTGAATTCATTCACCTGTATTTTATTTATAGAAATCTAATCAGGCTTGTTTAAGTAGAAGCGGGAGTTCAGAGGGGTTCAATTTAATATACCGTTTTAAAAAATTTGAGTTAATAAAATCCTTTTTATCTACATTTTTCTTTACTATTCTCCTCTCAGGGGCCAGAAACTTTTTCTCTCTACCAAAATTTTTGTGGCTCCCATCCTAACACCTTAGAACTGTTACTATTAATAGAAGAAATTCAGAGAAAATATTTTTTCTCATTGTGAATCTGTGATTTATTTGAAAGACTGATTAATTTTTATAATAACTCAACCATGTCTTAATTTCCATACGAGTTTGTTGCAGGGGCGGATTAAAAGGGGGCCCCGGTGGGAGCGACCCCCCCCCCCCCCCCGAGAAGAAATTCAAAAAGTTATAAAAACTAGTAATCTAAAGAAATTATGATTTCCGCTCTTTAATTTCAATTGAATTTGTTACAAATCAATTTAAATAAATAGGAAAGGGCTCTAAATGGCCATAGATGCCGACAAAGTCCTTAAACAAAAAGAAAAATTAAAAAAAAAACCGCCTCCCCCCGACAAAATTGCATTAATCCGCCCCTGGTTTGTTGTAAATGATAAGATAAGTGAATATCGAGTTTTTGAAAAAATTACAAAGTACAGTGAGACAATATTAAGTCCCACCCATGCATTTATACTTGTGATTATTTAATTGTTTTTATAAAAGAAAATGGAAATCTTTATTGGAAAGTTTCTAGATTTGAATCATGAAAGTTTCCTTTAAAAAATATATAATATTTTTTAAAAATAATAGAATAATCACAAGTAGAAAACGCATAGGTGGGACTTAATATTGTCCCTCACTGTAAAATAATAATAAAAAAAAATTATCATGAATTATTCATGATAATTTTTTTTAAACATTGCTCCAAATTTAGCAACTTTCTTTTTGATAAAATATAATGGAAACTAATAAAAGCAGAAGGTTCTTCTATTAATAGTTTTGCTAACAACAAAATATAAAATCAAATTATGAATTGGCAATTTTGGAAATATGAAAAAAATGCTCTCTACAGGCACCCGTGGTACATGTTTCCTTTTAAATGCGACAACACCGAGCTTGAGCATTTGTGGTCTGCTCAATGCAAGTGTAAAGAAATTTATTTTCTGTTAAGAAGAAAAATTTTGCACACAGATTATTGCCAGTAAGCTCAGAAGCAGATCTGGAGTCAGCCATGAAGGCGGTAATTTAATGAATTAAGCCTACAGCAACAGCTTCTTCATCAAATATCTATTATGAAATTATATTTTACTACATGGACATAGTACATTCTTATTAAAGAATCGAATTTTATTTTTACTCAGTTTCACTGAGAGATAAGTATGAAAACGGTTTTTAAGGAGTGAATGATTCAAGTACAATTTTCTGCAAGATTGAAATGACGTTTCCTTATACAAGAAATAATTTAGATGGTTAAATTTTCTTAAAAACTAACAAATGAGTTTGAGACCTTCAAACAAGTAGACACCTACGAAATGATACATCTAACAGTTTCATCTCTTAGAATTTCGAATTGGCAAAAATTATTTTATTTTAATTTATGAAAATTTCATCTAAAAATTAGTTTCATTTTCATTTCTGAGGAAATAGAGGATAGAGAAAATTTTTGGTTGTAATTAAGCGATTAAAAAAATTTAAGAAAAGAAAGGAGGAATGACCCTGGGCTGGTTTATTATTACATATTAAGTCAGGAAAAAATGCCTTCCAACTCATTTATTTCCAGATCGATTTAATTTATTAAAGATAAGCACCAAGTAATTATTACATAAAAGGATATGTAATAATCGAAATAAACATTAAAAAGATAACTAATTTCTCTCTTCTGAAAAATCCACTTATTAGATAGATAAATAGAAATTTTTTTTCTGCTCAAATTATACCATCCGTAAGATGAAATTACTTTATAGATTTTATTAAAGGGAGAGAAAAATTGGTATAGCAATTGTTGAACACTAAAACAAAAGGATTGATTCATATTCATATCCAAAAGAATTTTGCCTTTTATTATAAATTTTTTTTTTAATTATGTTGAGGGACATTTGATAATTTTATAGTAAAATGATTTATGACGTCAGTTTAATTATTTAAAATTTTATTTCTTCCTTCTTTAAAATTGACCAATCAATAATATTATGTTTGAAGCCAGAGGCATTTTAAAAGAACAGCTCAAGGGCTCACTACTTCTAGAGTCAACAAAATTTCAAAATTAACACAAAATTTTAATAGAAATAAAACAAAAAAAAAATAATAAATAAGTTTTAAATGGCCTCAGATGCTAAAAATTATAATAAACCAATAATCACTAGAAAAAAAAAATTGTGTGTATACTGTTTTGTGTACTTATACTCTAAAAATGCGTTTTCAAAAAAAAAAAAAAAAAAGTGTAACGATTAAAAATAAAATTATAAATTTCAAAATTTTTGAAAAAAGTTGTTAGGTAAAGTATTTGCAATACTATCTAGAAGACTGCTGGCCTTTACTTCATATGTTGAGACAGATCTATTAATTTTGGTGTAAGAAACATTAAAAATTTCATCGCCCTAGTTTGTTGCATTTTTATGTTCACATATACACACATGGACAGACGATTAGGCAAAATTCGTAAAATACTTGTGTGGAACTCAAAGAGGACTCAAAAGTCTAGAAATATAGAAATCTCGTGATAAAGTTTTTTGATAATTACAAATTCTCTTCTATAGTTTGAACACGAGAAAGTAAAAAGACAAAAATGGATAAGAGATAGGGCTAATAATAAAAGAAAACTGAACAAGAAAAGTTTTATTTGTCCCTAAATCAAATAGCTACACTATTGATTAAAGCGAACCAATATGACTTTTATTTTATTTTTAATTTCTCTTACTTATGATAACCCATAGAATCATGGGCGTAACTAGAGAATTTGGCTGGGGTGGGCCATGGGACCAGCCAACCTCGCTGGGGGGAGGGGGCATGGGACCAGCTATCCTCCGGGGGGCCTGGAAAGTCCCATATTTTTTCAATTTTTCTTGGGACAGGGAGCTTTCTGGGGGGGCAGGCCCCCGGCACCGCCCTAGTTACGCCCATGCATAGAATGTATTGTTCTCATAGCATTAATTAACCAATTAATATAAATAAGTTTTACTAATATGTTAGTATCGATATAAATAATATTAAATAATACTAAAAATACACTAGGTTATGTGTTTCAAGAGGAATCCCAAGTGACTCAAACAGTTGAGAATCCACTAGTAATGTCGAAGTGTGTAGAAAGTATATTTTTATCAAAGTGTCTATTTATGTAGTGAGAGTTTAAATTTGAAATAAATTTTAGCATTTTAAATGTTTGGTTACTGTGGAAATATACAGTATAAAGAGCATCAATTAATTAATTAATTTTTTATATTGTTTGATAAGCCTTCGGGCTTGGCGGAGTGGCTAGTGTGCTGGCCTTCTATACCAAAGGTCGCGGGTTCGGATCCCAGGCAGTCCGATGATTTTATTTAAGTCATTTGGATACCAAATGGCTCAAATAAGAATGCCTGGACCCCCAATAGATATATTAATTAATAATGATTATCGTAAAAGTCTTATATGGCCTAAGTTCCCCAAAAGATTGTTGTATGTGTGTGTGCGAGTGTGAATGGGAAAAAGTATGAGTGTTTTTTTTTTTTATAAAAAAAAAAAAATGATTGGCAAACTTTTTATCCCTGGATTGCTTCCAACAGGTTTTCCAGAGGAAATGAAAATTTTTGAAATATTTATAATTAATAAACTAATTTTTTTTTTTTTTTATCTCTAATTATTAGAAATTAAAAGTGAAGCTTTAGTCATAAAATAAAGTTATAATTTAAAATTTATTACGCCTGAAAAAAAAAACTCAATTTCATCACCTGTAGTATCGACGTTAATTTATCAGACGAAGATATTTTGAAATTAACAAAAATAAAATTAAATGATACAGTCTATATGCTACTGCCAAATTGATTTTTCCTTTCGGCATCGAAGGCCATATTCGATAAATTTATAATAATTATGTGACGTTAAAAAAATAAATATTTACTCCTAATAATTTATTTAAATCTATTAACAAAATGACCTCATATAAAATTAGGGGGTAGCTATCACTTCATGTAAATAGAAAAAATAAGGCACTCCTAGTTTATATATTATTTAAAATTTAAATAAATTGCTCTGAAAGGAAAGAGTTCATGAGCAAAAAATATTTTATGTTATAAATAATTGATAACATTGTTATATCGGTAGAAAATTTTATTATATCAACAATCAAGGTTACGAAAGTCTTTTTTTGTATATTAATTAATACTTTAATCGGTGTAATTTTCTTTCAAATTTAATTTCAAGCCGAGAATAAATTATCTTTTTAAGAGTAGTTATTAGTGAATGCTAAAACATTACGATAATAGATTTACGTAAATTGTAAACAAAAAAAAAAAAAAAAAGAAAAGCGTGTGATTATCACGTGGTTTAACAACGGATCACAATTATATTAAATAGATAAGTGAAAATAAAAGGCTCAATTAGGTCAATTTTTGTAAAATTTCAAATTAACATGATCACAAAAATTTTTGGGACTGAAAAAATTTTTTTTTTTAATTTCTAAAATTAATTAAATAGTTTCCGGATAAAAAATTCCTAAATTCCTAGATTTAGACCAGATTCATAGCGAGAAAGTAGCAAGTGATGCCTAATTAGCAGGCGCGGGCAACAAAATGATTTAATTTTGAGTTTTGATATTAAATTAAAATGATAGAAAATTATTTTCATCCCCTAAAATTATTTATTTTTTTCACGAAAAGAGATTTGTATTCACAATCAATGGTTAGATTAAAAAATAATTTTTGTTTTGATTACTAAATCAATAATTGAGGATATTTGTGTAAATACAATTTCTCACTCTCATTTAAAATTTATATTATATGGTCTTTTAAATTGGAGTTAATAAAGAGAAAAATTATTATATTTTAAGCAATCAATTGACACACTTTTAATTATCTGGTATCTGAACAATTTGGTTTCAAAACCAAAAACTATGTTTCCGCTGGAGTATTGCGATTAATTTTGTATTTTAATTAATTAGTAAATAAAAGACGAAATTTCAAGAAAAATTGAATGTTCATATTTATTTCTCTTCCTCTTCATCTGCGAGACAAAATTTCGGATCTCTCTAATAATATTAATTAAATTTTTTAATCAATTTTGAATAATTTATTTAAATAAATATTCCTATTATAATTTAAATATATGGATTTTATCGTGAAAACATAGATTCTTTTTTGTTTTCTTGAAGCTAGGCAAACCAACAATTCAGTGAATTTTTCGATTAAGGTGCGCGTCTCGGGGTGCTAATTTTGGAAGATTCCAGCGGCCACAATTTTGGAGCTATTGACCTCAAATTTTTTTTAAATTAAAGCTATTGAAAGTATCTACAACTTATAGAAGCCCTTTTTTTTGATTTTCAAAAAAATACAATTTTTTTTTTAGATTAATTGCATTAAATAAAAGATATTTTTAAAAAATTCGCTCTATATCTTATAGATAATTAAATTAGTAATCATTGTGTTAAGAATAATTAATTTTTTACCCTTAGTTAATTAGCTGAAATCTTTCAAATGAAATGGAATAAATCTTTTGTATCCCTATGGGAAAAACTAACGCCATCTCTAGCCGCCTAGAGTAACTCGGTAGTGATCGTCTTCTAACGGCTTTTCGAGACGCACACCTTAATTGGTCTCCAGACTCCTCTACAGGTATATTCTCTAAAAATAGACTTCAAAATTTAACATCAACAAATGGGTGTTAAAAAGTAATTTAAAAACAACACCGTTCAAAAATGTTATTCTCTAAACAAAGTTTTAACAGCGACGTTAACATGTTGCTTTTCAAAATCATAACCTTACTATTTAGGTTAAAGACGCCATTTTTATGCATTAAATACGACGTTAAAATATTAAAGGCACCCCCTAGACATGGCATTAATTTTTAACACTATTTACTAAATTTTAACGCTTTGGCTTTAAAGTTTTTGTTTACAGAATAGCAAATTGAGGCAAGAAAGTGTTAAAATGAATTAATGTTGTTTACAGATATTAAAAGTTAACGTTTTTGCTTAGAGAATAGACCTGCTAGAGAGTTAATATCTAGGGTGTTTTAAGAAATCAGCATACTATTTCAATATGAGTTCTTTAGCAATTAACTTAATTATTCAAGTAAAAGAGGTAATTTTCAATTTTGTTTTTTCCTTACCACAAGATATTTATCTTTACACTTGTTCTCAAAAAAATAAAATTAAATAATTGAACTTCAGAGAACATAAAATTTCTTTAACATTTTTCCATTAGTAATAAAAATTGCAACACCGTATTAATTAAATAATTGTACTCGATTGAGATAGCCTATTAAATGGCATGTCAATAGAAAATTAAATAAAAATAAATAATCGGCTCAGGGAAAGTACAGGAAAAGGATGTTTATTTATTTATTGGAAAAGACAGGTAGACTCTCTCCTTAAATTGGAGGATGTCGATTGAGATTGCGGCGTTCTTTCCCTTCGAAAGGAATTTATAGACTTTAATAGACCTACCTACTGATAACTAGGCCATTAAAACTTGAGAAATCATAAATAATATGAAATATTTTAAATTCTTTTATTTATAATAAAAATGTTAAATTATATAAATTAAAAAAAAAAAAATATTTTAAATATTTGAGGAAGGTCGTGAGTATTCTTCTTCCGTGATTCTATTAAAATTAGTCCTCTCGTGATTTGTCTGATTTGAGAGTTGGGTTGGGCAATGGAAAGAAGAAAAATTCATAAATGCAATACCGGTGAACGATTTTAAAACGGATGCCAATACGTGAAACTCTCGATAAGTGCATGAAAAAATAATTAAACAAAACCAACTATACAGTACACATATATTAAAAAAAAAAAATTAAGATAGTTTAATTAATTCATTGGTTCTTAAGCGGTGCTCCATGGAACACTACAGTATTCCGTGAGCTTTTTTCAAGTGCTTCTCGAAATTATGAAAGATATTTGGACGGTGTTATGCATAAAGGAACCAAGCGCCATTGTGATCGAAAATGAGTTAAAGAAAAGTAGATTTATATCTGGATAAAAGTTGTTGATGAGTAGTAGGATGAAGAAAGAAAAGCAGCTAGTATTTGTTTCATTTATTTAATACCCATTAGGCTGAGGTTTCGGTCTCGGTCGAGACCATCTTCAGAGCTTATGGGCTGTCAATATGAGATAAATGTCATAGACTCAATTCATACCAATAAGTTATAACTTAAGTATATACATATAAATCAATATACAGAGGTTTAAGACAATTCAGTCAGTATATTATTGGAAGAGTAACAGTCATATGGTGCGTTCGATCGACGATAGGTAATTTATCTTATATTGACAGCCCATAAGCTCTGAAGATGGTCTCGACTGAGGCCGAAACGTCAGCCTAATGGGTATTAAATAAATGAAATAAATACTAGCTGCTTTTCTTTCTTCATACTACTACTCATCAAATTGAGTTAAGGAACCAAGCGTCATTATGATCAAAATTGAGATAAGACTGCCATCTTGTAGGGAAAAAAAAGATCTACCTCTTTATTTAAATCACAACATTACTACTCTGTGCACTTTTTTTGTATAAAACAAGAAAAAAAGTCATTGCCATTGCGTTTGTTTATAAGTGTGCAAATAAAATGCCCCCTATCTCAGTTTTAGATTAATGTCGCTTGGTTCCTTTGAGCATAACATCGTTCATTTCTTGATTATTAGCCAAAAATGAATTTAATAAGCAACTAGAGCCCTACGGTAGATAGATTAAATTTATAAATCATTATTAACTATTTTTTTAACGTGATAAATTAAAACTGGTTATTACTTTTAATTACCAAAAGGAAAAACTAGTGCCAATTTCTCCTAGCACACTTGGGACAAATGAATTGCCTAGGACAGAACTTATTAGCACAGTTAATTATAAAAAATTTAATATTTTAAAATTTGCCTTCTTCTTTTGTCTTTTTCGGCATCTAAGGCCATTTAGACCCCATCCCTATATATTTAAAATGATTTATAATCAAATCAAAAGAAATAAATTTTTCTCGCTTGAGGCGGGAAGCGAAACCGGGAACCCCGGTGCGAGAACCTAGTGTCTTCTCACTGAGCCACGGGTCTCGGGCGATATATTATATTTATTCTTAGTAAATATGTCGTAGACTAGGAAGTTACGATTCTAAGGTTGAACATTGGACAGCCTTAGCTAGGCTAGACATTCTGAAAGTTTAGAAAATTTTATTTATTCTAAAATTATAACTTCAATATTTAACTTTTTGCCTTTTATACATCCTAAAAATCTGAGAGCGAAGCGACCTTAATATAATTTTTTTTTGAATCCTTATAATTAAAACTAAACCAGCATTTTAGAGGGGGGGGGGTAGACAGTATTCATTTTATTGGTGTCCGTCATATTTCAGAACTAGTCCCAGACCTTTTGACATATATTTTATAACCTCAATTTCATGCTTTTTGGATTCTGCGGACCTTGAAACGTGGAAATCAGAGGGAACTTGAATATTTATTTGACATAGCTTTTATTTATTAATAATACTATACCGATCAAAATTTATTTCATCTTTTAGAAGATGTATCTGAAGAATAAAATTCCATATTTTTTTACGAAAATTATTAACTTTTTTGATCTCTCTAATGATCTATTAAAGCGAGAAAAAAGATAAGAGTTCAATTTATTTTGATACGGGTAATTAAAATTGATAGGCTAGATTAAGCGTGAAAATATAAAAATACAAAAAGTGATAAGCAGGAAATTTAGATTTTTTTAGTTATCTCATCATCATTCATTTGAATAGAAAAAAAAAATAAAATGGTGGGGGGGGGGGGCCGCCCCCCTCCCCTCTCTCCTCCCCTCGGTGGTCGTGGGGTGTGTGGGGGTCCACAGATTTTGTGTCGACATATATTTAGTTCCGACAGTACGGAACATATGAATTCAGATGTAAAATTTATAAGTATGGGAAAATATTTATATTTTGTTACCATGGCAACCACTTCTCCTATCTTCCCTAGGAAATACAAGAGAAAGTGGTCTTCAGAAGATTTCAATCGCAAAATGAGAATATACATTTTAAAGAGCATCTAAAAAATAATTGATTTTTGAATTTTAAAAAAAATCGTTGGAGCAAATTTTGAGAAAATCGAAAAAAACTGAAAAAGTACATCAGTAAAGTACTAGTACTCTTGGCGATTTTGATTAAAAGCTTATTTTTCCGGTCCCGGGAGATGTTTAACTTAAATATAAAATTTCAGCCTCATAGCTCAATTCCTTCATGCTTAAAATTGAACACACACACACCCACACACCCACACACCCACAGACAGACCATGTCGCAAAACCACTTTTTTGGATTCAGGGGACCTCAAAACGTGAAGATCCATCAAAATCTCGACATCGAATTTTTGCATGAATCAATATTTTCTCTATATATATATTACATATATACAAGGTAAGAGAAAGTAAAAAACATCACGCTATGACAAAAAGTAAATAAAGAATTTTAGGCGACCCGTCCGTCAATGGTTCGATCAGGAAAAAAATCAAGTTCGATACTATTTATTATTTCTTAAACAACCTTGGATGGATGATGATTGGTTCATTCACTAAATTATCTAATTTTTAATTTCACTTTTTTTTTACTCTTGATTAAATAAATATCTAAATATTTTTGATATATAATTCTCAAAGGAAAAAAAAACGGTCAAATTTAGGTGGCTAGCCGATACGGCAATCAGAAATTACGACGCCTACTTTTTCACAAATTAATAATATAATAATAGGTCAAGGTATATGCGACAACGATAATTTCAGATTTGCTGTCCGTATCATTATTTGTGATTGAGTGATTATCTAGTGCACTGATTCAAGAAAATTTTTAAGGTGGGACAATTTCAACCCCATTTTTTGAAATTCTGCAGAACTAATAAAGGGGGGGGGGGGGACAAATAAAATATTTTTAGTAATTAGATTAATTCAGGTATGTATTGTAACGTGAATTTCTTTGATTTTTTCCCCGTAAAAATTTTTTATTAGTTTCTCGGTATGTGGTGCAACCTGGCGGATTTAAAATAAAACTAAAAAAAATTTTGATAGTGGGAAACTAGGATTCCATTTTGTAGGCTATAGTTTGTCCAAAAACAGACGTTAATGAATGAATATTGATAAAAATGTATAATTATTTTATTGAGAACTTTTTGAAATTTTTCTTCTCTTTTGTATTGTATTTATTTTTTATTAAAAATTATATATTGATTAGTAGGTATTTTTTTTTAACACTCGTACTTTTTTCTCATTTGGTATCCAAATGGCTTAAAGACCACCGGATTGTCTGGAATCCCAACCCGCGACCCTTGGTATACCCCCTACACCAAGACCGAGGGCTTCACCCCTTAGTTAAACCTTATACCGAATTTTAGGTCTTAGCTAGTTAACTAAAATCTGGGTTCCTATTTAATCAAATGATTAGCATAACTAGATGGGAAAAGATTCGAAGTCATAGCCAACTAGCTTATCCGAAGGATAGCTAGTTAATTCCGATAGACTTCATTGATTGATTTTTTAGAGGGAGAAAAATTTGTTAGTCTTTCATTTTAGAAGGGAAGAAAAAGGGCAAACTGGCGTCTTTTGAAAATATATAAGGAAAAGAGTGACATGTAAAGGATTGCAAAATTGCAAGTCCCAATTCGGTCAGCTCGTGATTGAGCCCATCCAACCACAAGGTGAGCATTGTGGAGAACACATAAGGTGGATATGACCCAGAGGTGGATTTAGGCATTTGCCGCCTCTAGGTAGTGAACTCTTGCCGCTCCTCCCATTCTTCCCTCCTCTCTTCAACCACCCCAACAGTGAGAAACACAATTATTTTATTACATTTTCCCTTTCTTTTCGATAAAAAAGACTGTGTTTCTTTAGATTTTTAACGACCATTTTAAAAAACATTTATACGTCAATAAATAAAGTTTTTTTCACAAGTTTTGCTGCCCCTAAAATTTGCCACGCCAGGCGCCTCTTAGTAAATACGGCCCTGGTTTGGACAGTCAGACAACTGCGTTAAATGAGAGATATGCCGAACCCGCAGTGCGGGATTGAAAGTCAAGAAAATAATCTCGAACGTCTTTCATATTAGCCATTTAACAAAGATTTTTCGGTTGAGATTGCAAGCCTTCCTCAATTTACCATTGTTAGAATGCTAAATCTTTTTGAATAATGATGCAAAAATGAAACTGACCCTATCAAAATAAATCGAAATTTTTTTCTAAATAACATGGAAAATCTGAGACCTCTGGACAAACGTTACTAATTGTGAAATGGGGGACCCGGGGGTTTCTCTAAGTGTGACATCGTAATATGTGGACGATCCCCTGTTCATCAATTATTAGGTTTAATTTTTTTTTTATATAAAAAACAGGAAAAATTGTAAACAATAATTAAGAGTTCTTTTATGTTGTTTGTTCATTATAGATTCGTGATTAACTTGCTGGTCAGTAATCTGGTTTCCTGTGGTTGGATTCTCATTTCATCAGCCGTGTTCCCAGGAGGCCGAGGACCTTGGCTAGTCTCGCCGTCGTCCTCGTCCTCCAGCTCGATGTCATCATCGTCATCGTCGCCTGTCGTGCTCACGTTATTAAGTGTGTCACCATCACCTCCTTCTTCTCGACCCGAAGAAGAGGATCCGTTTGGTGACCTGATGGCCGTTGGACAGGCAGAAGCCGCCCTCCGGGCTGGATATACTTTCTTAGCTGCCTCATCGGCCATCGCAGTACTCCTTATCGCTTGCGATCAGTATTTGGGTGTCGTACACTCGCTGACTTATCACGCCCGCATCAGCCCCGCTCGTAGTGTCGGTTGGTATTTATTTATTAGTTTATTTCTAACGTAATAATCTTTTTATAAATGAATTTTTGATGTAAATTATTAATGTGAAAAAATTACATAAATATCGCCTACTTAAATTATAATCAACATTATATTCTATCATTTCTATTTTGTTAGTATCACTTTATTAAATATTCTTTTGTGCTTTAATCAAATAAAAATTTATACAGGATGTTCGGAAGAAATTATAGAATTTTTTAAATGCAAGTAGAGGTTGAAGTTTTAAAGAGTTAATAAAAAATATTGGTGGACAGTGAGTGACAGCCCACTCCTGAGTTTTTTACATGTGATTATTTTATAGTATTTATAAAACAATTTTTGAAAATTTTCTAGGTTTGAATCACGAAAGTTTCCATTGAAAATGTTAATACTGTATTTAAAAAAACAATGAAATAATCACATGTGGATAACTTTAGTTGAAGTATTCGGTAATAAAAAATAAACATATTTAAAGGATTGCAAGATTTGTTGTCAGATAGAAAATTCAAATAATCTCACTAACCAGAGTATAATGGCACTTTCAATTCATTATTATAGGGTGACTAAAATTAGTCAACCAAGAAACTAATTAGAATAGAACGAGATAAAAAGAGTAGCCAAATGATATAACATTTTGCCAAAATTAATCATTCATGGCCCAGAAAAGTGGAAGTCATCTTTATCCACAGGGTCGAAGATAATTCCAAAAAAACAAATGAAAATAAAAGGAGGAAAATTGGCGAAAAAATTATGAATATTTTACTATTCCAAACAAGAAAAGAGCAAAAAGAGTCGAACAAAAAGAATAGTTACAAGTCCAAATGTCCTATGTAATAATTATAGTTGTTAGAGCAAAAACGCCACTTATTACCGCTTAAACACTTATATAATGTCATATTAAATTTCATAATGCTTTGATAAGCATTGTAGGATGTTAAAATTCGAAATAGAAGAATTATTGTTCCGAAAATATTTCAGTAGTCAACGGTATTCACTATTGTGATCAATATTTAACTCACCCCAGCTGCAAATCTCGAAGTGCAGTCAGATGGGTATTTCATCTCGAAGTCTCGAAGTGTTGTTTTTCCTCTCGAAGTGCTGTCTTTCTCTCCAAGTAAACCAAGAAGATATGATGACACAATTATGTTGAGATCTAAAAATAAAATATTTTTTAGTGCTAAATCTAGAAAAGTATTTCTGATAGTAAGAAAAAAGTTGGCATAGAAGAAGTAGGTTAGTAGAAATAGCAGTTTTGTTTTGGTTCGGGAATATCGTATTTGCTATGCAAGTATTCACATAATTTGACCGTCTGAATAAACCCTCCATCAGAGATTTAATTTATTTTCCACTATTCAATATGAGAGAGGAGTTGATGTTTATACCAGTATAAATAGCACACACAGTTTGCTATTATCAAATTAAAAATTTTTTTATTTGTTTTTCGGCCCCCGATCTCTAACCCTAGTAGCGAATGCTTTACCTCTAAGTCACAGATCAAAGGCATATTTAATATTAAATTATTTTTCATTTATTTTTTAGTGTTACTCGCTGGGGGTTGGATGGTCTCACTAGCTGCAGCAGCCACTGCAGCCGCTGCACCTTCATCTCATGCTGCAGTGCGTATCGCATATATTCTCACTTCTTTTGGCCTGGTCCAGCTGGCGCCTAGTATTGCTTTGGCCTGGTTATATGCCAAAATATATGCAGCAGCACGAGCCTCCGGTAGAAGGGCCAGGTAAACAAACTCTTTGGAACATTCTAGCTCTTATTATTATCTTAAAAGTTGATTGATGGTTGACAATAGTACGTTATTAAAGTCACTATCTACTTATTTGTGGCCTAATGCCAACAGTTCTTTTAAATAAATAAATAAATAATCTACTTATTTTATAATTTTTAAAATTATAAATGTTTAAATAATAAAAATTATTGGCGTATTTTTTTACAGGAGGCATGTGGGCGCTGGCGGAGTGTTGATTCCAGCTCCGCCATCCGCGAGTTCGTTTCGGATACCAGAACCTCACGGACTCGTCTCCTATATTAAAATCAAAATATCTAATATCAATCTTTTTCGGTAAGTTAACTTTTTATAAGGAAAATTTTTCAAAATAATAGTTTTGTTTATACTTTGTCAGAAGCCATTGACGAATTATGGGAATCATACATGCCCCCGCTCAGGCAAAAAAAAAAAAATACTGCGAAAATTAAAATTGAATTTACCCTGATTGTGTTGATATAATCAATAAAAATGTTCACTTTAAAAGCCTCGATTCAGTCAGATCCCAAATAATTAATAAACCGTAATTTCTCACAACAATTTTTTTTTTTTTAATATAAGTCTTGTCATTTTCAGACGACGAAGAGAAGAATCTCGCGCGGCACGTATCGCCATTTGTGTCGTAGCCGTGTGTCTTATCTGTTACTTGCCGCATGCCGGTTTCGGCCTGGCTAGGGGATTGGGTCTCTGGCTATCCTCGTCCTCGATGTCCTCCTGGCCACTTTGTCTGGCCAGAAGTCTTCTCGCCATGAGCACTCTTGCTACGCCTGCAGTTTTTGCTTATCGTAACCGTCGTCTCCGTCATGAGATTCTTTCTCTTCTCGGTGACAAAAAAAGTAAATACTATAAAATTTTTCATTAGTGAGCTCGTTAATATTTGATTCATTTTTGTTTTTAGGAATGTCTAAATATCGATATCAAGAACCGATTTCGGTTCGTCCTCAGAAGAGATGTGTTTGCCTTCAAAGAGGCCCTCAACATTGTTTCTCCTCTCATGGACAGAGTTTTATCATCGAAAAATGGTTAGTTTTATAAGAATCTATTTTCTATGAAATACATTGAATGAGAATTTTATTTTAATTATTTTTTTTTGTTACAGTAATAACAAGCCTCCATTAGTTGAAAGTAATTCAGTTATTAGAAGTGGCTCGTGACGAAGGGAGAAATTTAATTATATTTTGATGATCTCATTGAAATTATACTTAGTTTAGCGTCTTCGATACCACCGATTAAACCAAATAGGTAAGTTTTGAGACAATTTTATATAAAATTTTCTTTAAAAACAATGCGACTTTTAAAAATTTGAAATCATAGGCAGCTGGAATTTGTTCTATATGGGCCCGGTTAAGAACGAGTGCCTGGGCTAAATAAATAAATAAAGTTGATTGGAGCAAGGGCAGGTTCAGCCAAATGAAAATCCTTTATATGCTTGTCGATCCCGGAGACGTTTCGAGACAAATTTAATACCATATCATCTTTGTCTCGAAACGCTGCTTGTCGAAATGCTTGTCGATCCCGGAGACGTTTCGAGACAAATTTAATACCTCATCATCTTTGTCTCGAAACGTCTCCGGGATCGACAAGCATATAAAGGCTTTTCATTTGGCTGAACCTGCCCTTGCTCCAATCAACTATATTCACAGCCACCAAACTTCTTTTCATTTTAAATAAATAAAGATTCAAAAAATAGTATGAAGGCAAGGGCGGATACAAGGGGTACCCCCCTCCCCCAAGATTTGAGAAAAATATTTTTTTTTGGGAATTAAATTTTATTTTTAATATAAAATTTTAAAAATTTGATTTGTATATATATTCTGGTAAACAAGTTTAAATTAACGTTTGTAAGAAAAAATTATGGGCTGTATGACCAGTCACACCAGATTACCCCCCTCCCAATACCCCCGAAAAATCCCTTTCCATCCGCGGGTCCACTAAGTGTCAAGGAAATCTATATATATAATTTGCATTAGGCAGCTATATGTACTGAAACTCATCAGGTAAGAGATCTTTCAATCTGATGAGCATCATATATGTGATGAGCACATATACCTGCCTAATGCAAATTATATAAGTAGGTGAAGATTAAAACAGCAGATGTGAATATCATCTTTTTATTAATTAAATCTTTTGGCGATCGATTTCGTCTTTTGTGACTTCATCAGGCCAGCGTTGGTTAAATAAATATGAACGTTGATATAATTTCGAATTATAATCGTGTATTAATATAATAATATTATTTGAGAAGAATAGAATTTTTCATGACAGTTAACTATGAAAAATTCTATTCTTCTCAAATAATATTATATTAATACACGATTATAATTCGAAATTATATCAACGTTCATATTTATTTAACCAACGCTGGCCTGATGAAGTCACAAAAGACGAAATCGATCGCCAAAAGATTTAATTAATAAAAAAGATAATATTCACATCTGCTGTTTTAATCTTCACCTACTTAATTACAACAACTGGAGACATGGAGCAATACATATATCATAGCAAATTATATATATATTTTCTTAACCACAAGTTGACTATGCAGCTTCTTTCGTCAATGACTGATGATAGGTCAATAAATCAATAAAAAAAAAAAGTTTTTTTTTTTTAAGTTATTTTTGACTTAAAAATAAAAAACTTTTTGTTTTTATTGATTTATTGACCTATCATCAGTCATTGACGAAAGAAGCTGCATAGTTAACTTGTGAATAATTATCTCGTCCGAATCAGCATATAAATATTTTCTTAACACTTATTGGGCCCTGAAGATGGCCTTTATCGATACAGAAACGTCACCCCAATAAAATATTTAAAGAAAAAAAATTTGGCTGGCAGAATCTGCTCCTGCATCCCTTCCTTGATATAAAAATTAGTAATGAAGGATGTATGGAAGCAGATGCAGTCAAGATTTTCAGTGTATTTATTATACACCATCTTCAGGACTGATGATGGTTCATAATAAATACACCAAAACGTCTCCGGCTTATTGGTAGAACATTCAGAGCATTTTTTCTTGACTGCATCTGCCTCCATACATCGTTCTTATAGATCTACAGCCACAACTTGCACCTCAAAAATTAGTAATAGAGCTACTATTATTTATCTATTCGATGTTAATAAATTATTATTATGGTATGACAATACAAAAAATTTCGAATGGCGAAGATTAAAATAATAATAGATTAAAGAAAGTTGTCTGGTGTGCTATTTATAACTCCAAGATATATCTTTAGTTTAGTGAATGGTTACAAATTATAATTAAAAAGAAAAATAATTAAACCTACCTTGATATGTGCAGTAAATGACCAAAAGGAGTGATGAATTACTTATTATTAATTTTATATAATTATATAATTGTAGACACAAACACATGAACACATTATTAAACGAGGGAAACCAAGCTACTAAATATAGCATCTAACAATCAAATGAAACAAGCTCTGATTGGCTGCCTCTTGGTTCGGAGGATGGGGGAGGGGAGGGGGAAGCGTTAGCCGCCCAGATAAATGGGCATTCAAAAAACATCATACTGCATAAATAAAGACCACAGCATGATATATATATAAAGACGTTCTTGATTAGTGGCGCCTCACGTGTCGATAAGGCAAACCATTGTTTAAACACTTTAATATATCAGCGCTCGGTTGAATTTGTTACATTTTTTTTTAATATGCCCATGCGTCTAAAAAAATTATTTCTACAATATCTAGTGCTCTAAGGGTATATTTATATATTTTTATATCAATATAATTCTTACTAAAACAATTTTTTTTTTTTTGTTTTACAGAGTGTGGAAGGAGAAAAAAAAAATTTGCTGAAAATGAAGATGAATAATCCAACTCTTAATGGTAATTTATTTTTACTATTTTATTATTTATTTTAAAAAATTATAAATCAAACAACTACTTAATGATAAAAATTTTCATTTCATTTTTTTTTACGAGTCAAATTTAAATAAGAAAATTAACAAACAGTTATAGATAATGAAGTTTATAAAAAAAAAACTTTAAAAACATTTTTTTGTGTTATACTAATTCCATCAATAGTCAGTAACAAAATATTAGTTATTTTTCTTCATTAGGTACAAATAAGATTAAATAATTGACTTGAATTTATGAAAAAATTCTTCTAAAACGGGAGCGGAATCCAAAACTTCTTACCTTCTCTCTCGTTATTCATTATCCATTAAAAATAGATAATTTATACACTAGTTGATGAAATAAATATGAAAAGACAACTCCATAGGATTGTAAATTAATATAAATTAATAATTGGATCTTTTTTTATCATTTTTTGAAAAAATTCACAAAAAAAGTTAATAGCATCACATAAAAATATATTTCTAAATTTTATTTATAATCCTGGAGGTGAAGAAGTACTGTTTTTATTTAACTTTTTCTAACGATTATACTATGGCCAAGATTTCATCAGTTTAATGCGAGACTATTGTTTTGGCAAAAGCTTTTGGACTTCAAGTAAGACGGTGGTTCCCAAACATTTTATTTTTGCCGTCGCCCCTTATCAATATATCAAAATTTTTCCGCAGCCAAGTCAAAACATTGATTACGGTTAGATAGTAGGTGCGTAATATTGGAAATTTTCGCGGCGGAGTTTGGGAATCAATGAAGACAGAAATATTTATGGGTCTAGAATGGAAATAATTTCAGACTTCGTTTTGTTTTGGCCCAGGCACCTCTATAATATAGTATGAAGAATTAAATTCTCTCTTCCGTCTATTTGATAATAAACGAAAGAAAATAATCTATTATAAAACGTTTTTATTAATAATAAATAAGTAAAGTTAAAGGTCTAGGATTTATTAACACAGAATTACATAAATTAATTACTTTAATATATTTGAGAATTCCACTAAAATATATATATATTCTTTTAAAAAAGATATTAAAATCCGTATAATAATTAGATCAGTGTTTTTCAAACTTGGTGTTATGGCCCCATTTTATCTGAAAATATTTTAAGCGAATCCAATAAAAGAGTAAAAAAGAAAATGAAAAATCACGGTCCCCCATGAGTAGTTTGAAAAACACTTACCTAGATAAAATAATCAGTCACCGGATAATTAAATAAACCATAATAAATAATTAAACCATTTATTTATTAGATATTTATTTATTATATTATATTAATATTTGAAAGTATGTTTAAAACATAAATTTTAGACAATAACCAATCGTCTTTAAAGTTGAATGTCTTTATAATTGTAAATTATTTCCAACTTATATTTGAGTTTTTTGTTTGATGCATTTAAATATGGACAAAATTATATATATAAAATAAAAGTAAAAAGTGCTTGTCCGATAAAGAAGGATGAATGGCAGGAGCAGGCAAAAATAGTGTAGCTGAGTACGAGCTTTCGGGTCAAATTTATTGTCACTTTATAATGAACCAAAGAGTGATAATGGGACAATAAATTTGACCGGAAACGTCTCCATATCAGTTAAGCATTTTTGGCTGCTTCTGATTTTCTTTCTTCTTTACTAGAAAGCATCTAAAAAATAAATTGGATAAAATTTAAAATTTTGAAAGTAGGTTGTTTATAAACAATAGCTATTAGAGATCAATCTAGAAGAAAAAATTATATAAAAGAATTATTATAAAAACAATAAAAGATTTTAACAAAGATTTAATTACATTTCAGTCATTAATTCTCTGGGCTTCCTCAGTTTGATATTTTCCTCAAAAAGGAAAAGGTTACTTTAGCTTTGGAAGAAAGCAGAATTAGTGGCAGAAAAGTTGTAATTTGGTCTCTAACTCCCATTTGCACCAACACATCTTAGATCTTAAGCTCGCCTTGAGCCTTCCATAACATAAAAAGCGAAATATGGCATTTTACCTATTCAACTATTTATATGTAGAATATATACTTAAGACCCTATTTCCTGATAGTGCAACGTTTCAAATTCAATTTTAAGATGTAAGACGAGCATAAGATCTATGATGTGTTGGTGCAAACGAGCATAAATAAATTTAAGAGAAGCCCTTAGCAAGCATGTTACAAAGTATATATAAATATATATATATATATATATATATTAAGAGCCATTTGAAAATGTAATACACAAGATTTTGTATTTTTAGCAATGATTTGTCCCGAGAGAGGTTGATCAAAATATCATTAATTAGATAAATAACTTTTTTCATTTTGGTCTATCGAATTTCATTCCAGCATATAAATTTTAATTGTGAGGTTGTGGCTGGAAGTATTATTAAGGCGGAGTCGAAAAAAAAAATGCCAAGAAATATGCAGTCAAAATTATTTCTTTTATTATGCCGTTCCAGGCTGACGATTCGGCCACTGGTCTAGGCCATCTTCAGAGCCGGAGGCGAGAATAAATTAAAATTACAACGTTGTCCTATGCGATTGTGTCGCTGAAATTATAATTTTCATTTATTCTCGCCTCCGGTTCTGAAGATGGCCTAGATCAGTGGCCGAAACGTCATTCTGGAACGGCACAATAAATGAAATAATCTTGGCTGCATTGTCTTGAAATTTTTTTTTTAACTTCGCCTTCAATATATTAAATATTTATTCTCCCATTGACTTAAATACCACCTCTATTTATAATAGGTACAAAATTTCAATTCATACTTATTTGAATTTGACTCACAATAAAAAAAAGTTTAGAAATATTTTATACATCCAGTATATATATGTATATAAATCTTGCTCTATCAAATAAAAAATTTTCATTCCATGAAAAAAAAAATTATCATTTTTTTAAATTTGTATATATATTCATTGTCTATATATTTATTTATTTTATTTATTTTTATTTTTTCAGATCTCAAAAGAAAGCCAAAGAAAAATTAGAATAAATTATTTAATTTTTAACGTGAGAAATATATTTACATATTCCCCTTAATAAAAAAAAAAAAATAAAATAATAACACAAATTTGAATGAGAATTCCTACATCACTTTGTATTATTATTATCATCATTATCATCATTATAAAAAAGAAATATTGACAGATAATAATTTAAAATAATATGCTTTAAAGTCATTAATAACATACTTATTTGATTTAATTACATAAAAATTAAACTAAACCAAAGAAAAGAACATTAAATAATGTACATAAAACTAGTTAGCGGGATCTCTTTCTAATTGTATTAACAAATATATATACTTAATTTCTAAGTATTCACTTCTAATCTCTAAATAATGTATCAAATTGATATATGTTGGGCTAAAATAACAATTGTTCACAAAAGACTGAAGAGATCTTGCTAATTTTTGTTAAATCATTCTGTGATATTTATATATATAGCTTGATAATAATTTGATTTTAGTATGTATATATATATATGTAAATATTTGCTAAGATAAAAAGATCACAGAACAATTTTTTAAATATATTTGAATTTTTTTTTTACCCATTTTTCCTTACCCATTTGATACTGTTTTTTTTTTTTTAAATAGTTGGCTCTGCTATCGTTTGCCGCCATGTGGAGTTGTAGGGGACTTTAAGGATTTTGACCCGAGTGTTTGGGAAACACGCGAGTAAGATTTTTTGTAGTTTGGATAAGGGAAGTATCTCAACTTGGGCGTTGGCTGCTGCAGCTGCTGCATTGGCGTTATTGGTATCAACAGCAGCTGGTAGTGAAGTGGGTGTGGCTTGAGGCGTTGGATCTTCATCTTCTTGAATGATTAGATGTGACCCAGGCACGGGTTTCAACACGGGAATTGAATCGCCGAGTTTCTTATCCGATTTCTTGCCTTTTTGCCGTCCGCCATCACATTGGTCTACGAACAGCTCGGTCACTTTGAGCAGTTCATTGGTTACACCCCATACGAAAGTGTGCAATGTATTAGAGAGTTTCATTACACCTGAGAGTAGCATATGATTAGTAGTGGCCGATTGCGTGATATATGTTGGAATAACAAGTATACGCCGGATGTTGGTACAATTAGCGAGCGCTTTGTCGAATCCCGGTTTAATGTCAAAATTGATCAATTCAAGGGTGGTTAATTTTGGGAGTTGTTCAACTCCTGCAAGTATCTGGAAGGTGGGACATTCGGGTCCTTGACCTTTCTCTAGCCTAAGTCGTTCCAAATTAACCAATTTAGGTAGAATCGATGGCCCAAAATCCTCGGGGAAATGACAACATTCGCCCAAGTCAAGAGATTCCAACTTAGTAAGATTGGCGAGATGCTCCAGGCCAGCCTGACCCAAGTTGGTGATCGTTGTTAGAGACTGTAACAAAACAAATAATCATTAAGAAAATATAATCTCAAGATTTAGAGAATAAGATTTTATTTTTCTACATAATTTTACTATGTTTAAATTTTTATGATAAAGGGTATTTAGATCAAAGTATTTAGAGCATAGGTTTTTATCTTAGATTTATAATTTTAACGAAACTTTTTAGTTTAGTCCAGTAGCCGAAACAAGTCCAATTGCGCATACTTGTCAGCCAAGCCAAAATACTCTGAAAATAAATCAAGATAATTTTTTAAAAATTTGTTTTGTCTTCTTGAATATAACACCCTCTTCAGCGGTCCAAGAATAGATCTACTCGTTTATGTGTTTGATTGCTTAGATAGATCTCAAAGTGTTGAAGAAAAGTTTTTTTTTTAGTACCTGAGACTCTAGTTTGAGTTAATGAACAATACATATGAAAAGAATTACAGTAGGAACCTCGCTTAGCGAGCACCTCTCTTAATGAGTAATTCACATAACGAGCAAAACACATTGTAAAAGACTTGCTTAACGAGCGACGTTTCGCACACGAGCGAGTGTTTCGCTTTTACGAGTATGATAATGAAACGAATTATGCTCGTTAAGTGAGGTTCCACTGTATTTTTTTAAAACTATAAATAAATTTTAATTTAGAAAAATACTGCATTTCTTGAAATTTAAGTTGAATGCAAAAGAAAGAGAAGAGTTAATTAAATGATAAGATAAGGGTTTTACTGTTTTATATATGGACGATGTTATACATGAAGGAACCAAGCGCCATTAACCTAAATCTGAGATAAGGAGCATTTCATTTGCACAATTGTAAACAAAATCAATTTTTTTCTTGTTTTATACAAAAAAAAGTTCACAGAGTAATAATGATGTGATTTAAATAAAGAGGCAGATCTTTTTCCCTGCAAGATGGCAGTCTTATCTTAATTTCGACCATGATGGCGCATGGTTCCTTTATGCATAACATCGTCCATATACATAAAAAAGATTTTATCTTAAAAAACTTACTAAAATTTTTAAATTGGTAAAATGTTTAAAACATTCAAGAGTTCCTAAGAGTTCAAATCCTGTGATACTCTTGAGGCGTAATTCTTCAAGTTTAACAAGTTGAGACAATGGGTCCAAATCGATATTCGAACATCTAAAAACAAAGAAATAAAAATTAAATAATAAATGGAATCTCTCTAAAAAAAAAAGATTATAAAGTAATGATAAAATAACAAAGAAAAAATATTCATTGAAATTCAAGTACTAACTAAGAAATTTTGTCTGCTCCGTATCTGTCTGTGTTCTAAATCTTAAAAGAACACAGTCATCAGAAAGCAGTGTATTTATTCTGGGGAGGATTCGTGCCACGGTGCTAAGTCTTTCCACACTCATGGGTATCTTCTCCCGATTTTAATTTTCAATATAGATTATTATTTATATAAAATTCAACTCAAGTCTGAAGCAAAAAATGCCTTTTTTTTTAACTTATTATTTGTTTTAAGATATTTTTCGGCATCTAAAGCCATTTTGGCTCCATCCCTATGATGTTGATTGGTGGCTAATTCAAATGAAATAAATTTGAAGCGAACCCGGGATTTTTGTAAATATATATATATAATAAATATATATACTAGATTTGGTGTGATAGTCACACAACTTTCTATTATCTTCGGTAATCGAAAGTTGTGTTCTGTGCTTGTCACACCAGATCTTTCATGTCGACATATATTTAGTTTTCGACAGTGAGGGACAATACTAAGTCCCACCCATGCATTTTCTATTTTGATTATTTTATTGTTTTTTAAAAAATATTTATTTTTTAATGTAAACTTTCATGGTTAAAACCTAGAAAATTTCCAATAAAGATCTTTTATAAAAACAATGAAATAATCACAAGTAGAAAACACATGGATGGGACTTAATCACTGTACATTTGAATTCAAGATATAAAATTTATAAACATAGAAAAATATTTAGATTTTGTTACCATGGTAACCATTTTTCCTAGCTCTCCTATGAAGTACAAGAATAAAGTGTGCTTCAAAAGATTTCAATGCCAAAATGAGAATATACATTTTAAAGAGCATCTAAAAAATAAATGATTTTTGATTTTAATCAAAATCGTTGGAGCGAATTTTGAGAAAATCGAAAAAAAAAATGAAAAAGTACATTAGCAAAGTACTGGCCGATTTTGTTCAAAAGCTTATTTTCAGGCCTCAGAGGGTGCCTAATTTAAATATAAAATTTCAACTTCATAGCAGGATCACTTCTGAGGGTGACATCTTGTGTCGAAATACGTTCCAAGTGTTAAATAAATTATTGAAACAAAAAAATCTTTTGTTGTCTTACTTGCATTTAATTTCCCGATTAAATCATAATGTTTCAACTAGAGCCAACGGTTACCAGTTTAAAAATAATTGGTAGCTCAATTCCTTCATGCTTAAAATTGAACACAGACCATGTTGTGAAAACCACTTTTCCATCAGGGGACCCCAGTCCATCAAAATCTCGAAATCTAATTTTTGACAGGACTCCAATACTTTCTATTTCTATATATTAACATATATAGAGGTAAGAGATAGTAAAAATGAGATATAATAAACATATAGATAGATACAAACACATTCCATATAATGTATAATTTGAATGTCAGTGTAATTTTTAAAATAACAAAGAAGATTCTAGTCTCTAGTCTTTAAATTTTGTCTGCTCCGTATCTGTCTGTGTTCCAAAGCTTAAAAGAACACAGTCATCAGAAAGCAGGATATTTATTTTGGGGAGAATTCGTGCCACGGTGCTAAGTCTTTTTACACTCATGGGTATCTTCTCCCACTTTGAAATTTACATTATAGAATCTCTGTAGAAGAAAGAATCGATCATAAGTAACTTATTAAGCATACAAAGAATTTGTTTGTTTTTTTCACTTATCAATTAGAAGAAATAGCTTCAACAATTTTTTTTTAATTAATCTTTAGAAACATTGATATTAGATATACTAAAAATAAAAATAAAATGGAAATAAGAAAAAGTAAAAATATACTTAAACTTAAAGTTGTGGCTGTGATGGATCGCCAAATTGGAATGCTCGAAGTTCAATATACTCCCAGAATAAGATGTTTCGGCTTGAATTTATTTGGCCATCCATCCAATAACTGAAGATGACCAAATAAATTCAGGCCGAAACGTCTTATTCTGGAAGTTTTACTGAACGTCGTGCATTCCAATTTGGCTGATAGCTCCATTCCTACATTAAAATATACTTTTATCATTTATTGAATGAAGAAATAAATGAAAGATATTACAAGGAGAAGTGCCTGAATGTATAAAATGTATAATTAATAATCTGAAGAAATAAGGCAGCCGAAAGCATATAAAGAAAAAATTTTCTTCTTTTTCCGCTTTATTTAAAACCAATGTCGATGTTCTTTCGGCCAATTCTTCCTGCCTAGGAAGGACTTAGGACTTTAGGACTTGTATTTGTTTGCCTTGAACTAGAGGGTTCTTGGCAAACATATATATATATATATATATATATACACATGTCCTGATGAAGGTCAGAAAAATAGGCCGAAACGTCGACATTGGTATTAAATAAAGCGGTAAAAAAAGAATATTAAAGCTGAGATGAAAATTGTGGCTGTATATGTTGATTAGAGGAGATATGGAAGCAGAGGCAGCCAAGAAAGAAAATTCTCTGAATGCTTAACCAATCAGTCGGAGACGTTTCGGTATATTTATTATACACCATCTTCAATCCATTAATTGGTATAATTATGCTCAGAGTTAGTCAGGTAATAATTAATATACATTATTGTAAAATAGAATTCTATTGATTGGTTAAGCGTTCAGAGAATTTTCTTTCTTGGCTGCCTCTGCTTCCATATCTCCTCTAAGAATATTAAAGATTTTTTGGAGGGCCCGTGTCAATCAATTTGTTAAAGTAATTTCTTAAAAATTCAGAGCAGTAGGGAACCGATGCCAGCACGAGCGAACGTTCCCTGCTTCTCTGAATTTTTAAGAAAATATCTTTTAACATATTGATTGACACGGGCTCTTCAAAAAATCATTTTTTTTTTGTACTGATGATGACCAGGCGTAATCCCGGTCGAAATATCTACTAATTAAATTGATGTTAGAGGCCTCCATTATATGCTGGTTTTATTTTCCTTTTCCTTCAATATGTATATGATCCAGCGAAAAATTATAATCGTAATTTTTTTCTTTATTTGGTTTCGGCTGTTTTAATTTTCCTCATTATGAAAGATATTATTTTACTATTAATATTGTTTGGTGATTATTTTATAATATGCATACTTGATGGCAAGAGCGTTGAGGGTGGTGAGTCCCGGGCATGAAGCGCCGAGAGATTGCACAACAGATGCTGGACAACGGCAGAGATCAAGACGAGTGAGATCTTCGGCCCGATTAATCACCTTCTGGAAATCTGTCCAAATTGCCTCGGCATCAGCCGAAGATGTTGCTGAACCAGGCAACAGCATCTTACGGAGATCCAAGTGACGAGTACGATGACGACGAAGACACTCAGCCAAGCCCAGCCAATCAGCTACCTTTGAATTCTTCATACGAACAGTGCGCCACTAAAAAAAAATCAAAAGAATTAAAATGAGTCTTTTATAAAAAAACTATTTAAAAGATTTATTTTTTTAAAGATAACAGAAAAACTTTTAATAAGAAGATAAAAAGTAGATTATTTAATAATATAAATAAGAGCTTGTCCTCCCATTTTTTAGAGGACCAGTTCAAAATGAATCGGAAAAAAAATTTTGCATCCTAAAACTAAATACACACAATTTACTATTTAATTTTTTTCATTCAAATGGAACAATTCTTTTGAAGTATATATTATTTAATCTAATTTTCATTTTTTTTAATTGATAAAAAAGAAAAACTTTAAAATTATTAAATAAACTAAGAGCAAAATTACAGAAAATAAAACTGATAGGTCAATATAAACAACTAAGATTCAAGAAAGTTGAGATAAAATTTTACCAAAGAATGATGGTTGGCGAGATCTCGCCAAAGTCGACAAACACGACCCGCACAAAGTAGATCCTGTACTTTCAAATATTGAAAAACATGAAGCAGCCCCGAATATCCAAGGCACATGTTGCTCATGAAATATTCAGTAAATCGTTCCTCTAGTCGAGGTCTTTTGCTTGTAGCCGGTGGACTATCCTCGATGAGTTTTCTTTTGACGCCAACATGCTCGCCCGGTTCCCTGCAAAACAACAAATGAAAACACTCTTCTCTAGAAGTGGTGTCAAAAAGACCCACCCTGACCCTCCGCAAACTTTGACCTAGCAAGTTCAGTTCTTTGAAAGCGTACAATGAGGCGGGTTTAGAGGTTCAAAAGGCCAAGAAGATGGATGTGGTTGAAAGAGGACTGGAAAAGGTACGAATGCACAGCACAGCATCAGGGGTATATTAATCTGTAAAAATAAAAACAAAGGAATTAATCAACTTTCGTCAATAAATTACTAAAGAATAAGGGTATTTTATACTGGTGGAATTTGTATCAGGAAGTTAGAAGAAAACGCAGCCAGAATTTTTTCTTTAAAATAATATATTTCGGCTTTGGTTAAAGCCATCTTCGGAGCTGTTAGTTGTCATTATACACATATATTTGTTAGTGATATTGTACTGCCCTGGAGTCAATTGTCCGATTAGGCACAAAAGAAATATATAGTATTAGTGTTAGAGAGAAAAAAATTTTACTTAACCAAAAAATTTTCTTTTCTAATGTTATATCAAATGTCAATACTGAATAGAATTCCAAATATATGTGTATAATGACAACTAACAGTTTCCAACCAAAGCCGAAACGTCAGCTGTTAGAAATATATTACTTTAAAGAAAAAAATCTGTGTGTTTTCTTCTACCTTTCATCCCTGATATAAATTACTAAATACTATTTCCGAATTTGTCTTTTAATTTCCTCAACAATCGAGTTTCTTGATTAAAAAATTTCCCGAAAACAAAAGGTTGTTTAGAAATTGAAAATCAAATAAAAAAATTTCTCTTTTGGATGCAGACATATCCTTATTATAAATATATATATATATATATATATAATACATATTAAAAAAACATTTAAAATGACTAGTAATTTATTTTCGGAATTAAAAAACCGATGGATTTATTATTATTACCCATGATAGAAAGGAAAAATATTTTTAATATGAGATACCGGTAAATATTGATACAACAATCGTAAGACGTGAATAAAATTCCTGACTGGTTTCTATTTTTCTAGAATTGTTAAGCAAATAAGAATTTATTAAACAACTAAATTAAATTTAGTTTATAATAGGGTTTATCAAATTGTTTTATATCAACAAGCGTTTCAAAAAATAAAACAAAATTAAATTATAGAAAAAAAAAAATATATATATATATATATATGAGTAAATTTTCTTAAAATTAGAAGATATTTATTTAGTGGCTATAGATTCGGAGATTAAGAAGACCCAAATAGATTTTAGAGACTTATGATCTAGCCCAGTGGTTCCCTTCCTTTTTAGATGTATGGTTCACTTTTTCCTTAAAAAAATCGCTGAGACCCAGTGTATATATATTGATTTTATATAAATGTATACAATTTTTATCTTTCCTTAGACGTCCGCTGCACAGTTCCAATCAGCCCGCGGACCAGGGGTTGGGAATCGCTGGCCTAGCCATTTGAGGAAATAAATTTTAAAAATAGGACTATTATCTTTTGAAAACTACCCATGCAAAGGAGGTGGTGTTTCTTAATTCAAATCTGAAAACATAAAATACCTCCTCAATTATTAATTTTATCAAAATAATATAAGGTAGGGGAAGTGAGGGGGAGGGGGAAAAAAGAAATTCATAGTTATAATTTTGAACAATTGTATATTTATATATATAAATATATATATATTTAATTTAAAATATGGATATAACGTTTTTGTAAATGGGTATTATTTCAATAAAATTTATAATTGAGGTTTTTTTGATTTATTTTATTTGAATTTTAAATAAAGGGTTAGTTTTAAATTATTTAGAGACTTAAAAAAGAATAAATGGAAAGAAGTCGTGGACAGATAAAAGAAGAAGGAATACTACCAGCAAAAATCTGAGCATGGGATATTATAATAGTATACAGAATTAGATGGGAATGCTCTAAATCCAAAAAATCTGTTTTGATGGTCGCACAGCACACAACTTTCTCTTAAAACGAGAATTCCCTGAGATAATGTTTCAAGAGTATTTGTTCTTCGTTTCAGACAATTTTATTTTTGTTTATTGAACTTAACCTCTAATACTGACAGTGCATTCGATTTAATTTTGCAGCAATTTTAAAGGATATTTACTTGTCTCGATATCCTTTACTAGATATCACAAATTGAGTATTTGAATTAAATAACTAAAAAACAAACAATCATATAAAACCCAATGTAAAATAGTTGATATATGTAAATCAGGCGGCATATTGACTTGCTAAGTGACAGTTCATTCATACTATATATCTATTGTTCATTCGAGATCATTGAACTGAAAATGTTTTGACATTGAGCATTTTGCTCAATCGGTGTACGTTGGTATAGAGCAAAACGTTTTGCTCTTGGACAAAACATTTTGTTCGAAAACGTTTTTGCTCGATCGGTGTGCGTTGACATTGAGCAAAACGTTTTGCTCAATTGGTGTGCGTTCAGCCTAATTTAGTTATTAGAATATATTTTTTCCGTTATTAAGATCCCTTGATAAATAAACAAAAGTTTTTTCTTACTTCTCTATGGGGCAGGGAAATTTTTTTATATACCGGTAATTGGTTTTATTTTAAAATGAATTCAAGGGGCCCTGATACAATGCAGGAACAGTCAACTAGACTCCGTTTGCTTCAATTAATAAAGATCTTAATTCTACGTGCCCCCGGGTTTGGCGGGGGGGCGCGCCTCCCCCCCCCGGGGGGGGGGGGGGTGGTGTTTTTTGTTGGGCCTCTCGGGGGGGGGGGGGGGGGGGGGGGGGGGGGGGGGGGGGGGGGAGGGGGGAAAAAAAAAAAAAAAAAAAAGATGTTCAATATTTTTTTTCAATTATAAATTGCAATTAATTAAAAAAAAAAAAAAAAAAAATCTGCTCAAGAGCAGATCTTATTAGTTTCTGCCTCCTTAAATTCATCATTAAAATGTGCGCCAGATGTCTTAGATATTATTAAAAAGTTGTGAAATTATAAATCTGAACTAAAAATAAAAAATATATTATGTACTTCTTATGTATATGTAAATTTATTGAGATTTTTGGTACACATCTCATAGGAGATGATATATATATAATATATTGCCGATTTCATGAAATAGGCAATTTCGCCAATTCGAAATAACATATACAATATAATATAAATGAAAATAAAAATTTAAAACAATACTTTGAGTTTTTTATCATTTATTTTAAATGTATAATTTGTATATGTGACCGTCCACTTGAAAAGGTGCCAAATCTTCACCGGGGTCAAAATTGAGTTTATATGCTTTCTGTACAGAGCATATTCTGCTGAGCAAGCCGGCATTTTTAGAATTTTGTTATTATTTTTTTGTTTGGAAGATATGAATTTTTAAAATTTTGATTATGAAAAACCTAGTTTTGAGAAAAATGAGTTTAAAGTCTTGTTTTTTCAAATTTTGTAGATAAAATACATCGTTTCTGATTAATCGTCATCATTTAAGATGAAGAACTAGAGAATCAGAATCAGTAATAAAAAAAAAAATAGATTTTTTTGAACTTTTTTAATCGCCTCTCTTGAAAATTTAGCCCAGTGAAGATTTTGTACTTTTTCACGGTCACATATTCATTTTATTTAGTGATGTATGCCGAAAGGCTCAAAAAATATCAGGACATATGAATTTTTTATTTTTAGTTCTGATTTATAAAGTCAGGACTTTTTAAGAACAAGGTCATCTAGACACTATGTCTGAGTAATTTTATTAATCTCTATTATCATATATTTACCAGACCACACTTTTGTTTCCAATTCTTAAAATTCTGATCTATTGTAGAAAGGAAAACCGAAAGAGATGGCACTCTGCTTGTGTTATGAGCACATTTTAAATATTTAGCGAATTTTCACATCTAATTAAGATGTAATAAACAAATTAATTCTAGGAAAAAAAAATTTTATACCAAGATATAATAGAATTACCATGTTAAAAATTTATAAAAATATTGTATTTTGAAAAAATAAAATGCCTTTATTCGATTTGTGTTCTCCTTATTTTTGTAAAGGTTTTTTTTTTTTTTCATTTAAGGTCTTTTTCGGCATCGAAGGCCATTTAGACCCCGTCTCTATTTATTTGGATTGGTAGCCAATCCAATTGAAATAAATTGTCGCATGAGACGGGATGCGAACTCGCTTTTTTTAAAGTTATCTCGACATATCTTCAAGAATAAAAAGCATTAAATTTATTTGGGTCTTTTTCCAGATCTAGATCATTCACAATCCACTAAAATCTCATCTATTTTTAATAATATACACTGAAGAGCAATTGAATAAGGTTCAGCCTGTGAAGAGATGTACCTTTCTTGCTATTACTCTTCAAGGTGGTGGAGCTGGCATTCTCACATGGGGCCTGTTTATTTGAAATGGGACCATGGAAGATGCAATGCAAGATTTAGCACTTTTCTTGAAACGAATCGCCTACATCAAGATACAACTTTCTATGATCGTTAGGTGACATTGCTGGCCTGGTAAACAAGTGCAGTGTCTTTTGAACCATTCGGATACAATTACGAATGTGATGGCAAGGTGCATTGACTTGTTAAAGAAGACGTAGCTATGCTGAAGCACAAAGTCGTCAGATAAGGAAGTAACGTTGACTTGTGAGAGGCGATGACACACCTACCAGTGGTCCGATTTCAGTTCAAGTCTCTAAATGAGAATGCCAGTTCCAACAGCTTGAAGAGGCCACTCTGCTGACAAGAGGGATCCATAATATATATATATATATATGAGAAAATTAGATTTCACTAGTGGACATTGATAGTTTAAATACGAATTTTATTATATATATCTTACTTTCTTTGCGTTAATGTTTTTTGATTAATATATATATGTCAGTACCCTCTATAAAAATATTTTTAAATTATAACCTTCAATCATCTTTTCATAAATAAGCCAGGATATTACGCGAATGGTTCTAGCAGCTGAAGCGCCCTATAATAATAAGACAGGAACCAAAATTATTTTAAAAAGTCCGGCTTTGAAGCTAGGAATGAAATAAATTTTATATAAATGGTCTCTATAAATAAAATTGAATTTCTTGATTTTTTTATTTTAGTTTCAAACTGTTTCGGAATCATTTTTACCAGCATCAACCACTAATTGAGAAATCGCTGGATGCAGAATTGAGTTTGATGATGATAAAAATGATATTGAAATTGAACTAAGATAAAAAACGATGAAGAAATAAGGTCTTATCAAAAAATTCAATATTGAATTTAATTTTACCTTACTACGTCCAAAAAATCAAGCAAGGAAAATGCAGCTGGATATTTAGACTATCAGTCCTACATTCAGCATCCATTTTGTTAAAGTTTTTTTACTGTAGTCGGGTAATATCATATATATCGACGCTCTCCGTAGAAAAGTGTCTAACTCCACTATTTTCGAAAATCATTTTTTTGAATATTCTATTGAAAAATATTCTCCTTATGCCCTGAATTGGGTAAGAGCATAATTCATATTTTTCAGTTCGAAAAGTTGCCTCACGAAAAGTGTTTAACAGTGGCTCTAACAATGACAATGAAATGTTTTTTGGCTCTCCTGAAAAATAAACAAAAATGGAGTTAAGCACTTTGCTAATTAGAACGTCGATATATATATATATATATATATATATATAAGTATTATAGGTTTATCATCGGAGAATTTTCTTAAAGTGGAGTTAAGATGTTAACCACATCAAGAAAATTGTCGAAGGATAAACCTTGATATATATATAAATACATATATATATATATACATTCAGTTTAAATATCAATCATCTATCTAGAGGCTAGGTCCAAATTGCGACCTCGCTCTTTATAACCCCCAGTGAAATACAGGCGGCGAGTACATTGATAGTCAGTACCTCCATTCGGTTTTTCATGTGGTTATTTCATTGTTTTTTTAAAGAAAAATTCAGTCCCCTCGGTTATTCATATTATTTTTATGCTCGAGGTCACTTGAAACGTCTTATAAATCGTATTTCCAGATTAAAAGGCTCGTTAATACATACTGTTTTCAAGAGAGGAAAGGAGATTGAGCTTCTACTACATTTTTTTCTTTCCTTTCTATAATTCCCTCTCGTCTTTCATCACTTGTTGTGACCACAGATCAAACACATATAAAAATATACATATAAATTTAATACTATGATCATTTTGAAAACTACCAAGGACACGGGAGAAAAAAATATTTTACCTAGAGAGATTTGAATTCGAGTTTTTGGTTTCTTTCCTTCAACTGTTTTGTACAACGAGTAGTTTATTGGTGAGGCCAAACATCCCATGGCCCTCGGGAATCGGACCCGGGATCTCCAGCCTTTCCGGGGCATAGGCGTGCTGTTCATTGCACCACGGCATCGGACCCTCGACCCGACCTCGAGTTCATTTTATGTATTTTATTCCTTACTACATACATATTTCTTAATAAACATAATGTTTGCATTAATAGGTTTTTTAATTTTTTTAATCGCAAACTCCCGATAATTGGTATTCCAGATAATTTGTACTACATTTTCGTTCCCGTGACGATATGAATTATTGGGATTCAAGTGTATTATATAGAGTGTCAACCTAATAAGCTTTACAAAGTCTAGATAAGCTTCCGACCTAAAAGTTTGAATAATTGATTTTTATTTTTGGACACTCCATTGAAAGATCAGACTAGTGGTATCTTTTTTTTAGGGTTGCCTTTCTAAGGGAGTAATTCGTTTCAATTTAGTAGATAAATATCGAATTGCACAGTTTCAACCTATGATTTGAAATTTTAAAAGCTAACGCTGACGATTATTTTTTATTTCTAAGTTAAGAGATTCAAGAACTAGAAAAAGAGAAAAATATATATATATTTAATTTAACATTAACTACATTTGTGCTTTTATATAATTGTATTAAACAATTATCAATAAACAATTCGATAAAATAGTCTTTTTTTTCTTTATCTTCATATGCTGAATTTTTCTTTAAATGAATGAAATGAATACAAATTGAAAATGAATTGGACAAAAGAATTTCCATTTAAATGGAATGGTTTAGTCCGGCAATGGGAAATTAACCACGATAAAAAAAAATTCTTCCTTCATTTTTAGAAGTTGTGAAGTTTGAGAAAAAAATGAAGTTGATAAAAGACTCGAAAAGATGGAGTTAGTTTGTTTTTGAAAAAACAAATAAAAGGAATACCTCAAAAGAATTAAAAAGAAGAAATCAGGGCAAGTCTAAGCATGTTTTTAAGAAAAAGTATTTTTTTTTTTCTTTAATCTTTTTTCTTTTTCTTTGTTCCAGGACTCACTTGCTATTGGGTGGCATTTGAGCCACGAGTGGCACGAGGAGAAGTCCTGGAGGATTTTCGGCAGCAGCTGCAGCTTGTGGTCCACACAATGGCTCTGGTTTACTCGCTGGTGCTGTTGCAGAAGTTGTCGGTGTCACTGAGAGCACGTTGTGTTTGGGAATGACGATATATCGACGATCGCCTACTTTAGCCAATCCCTGAGGTGCCTCTGAAGGGCAAGGAGCCTTGCCAGTTGGCGGAGACGATTTACTTGAATCGAGTTGAATGGTCGAGGCTGGAGGGAGCCACGTTGTCACGGCACCCACCAATTTGGAGCCTTTTGTGTTTGTTGTGGTTGTTGTTGTGGTTATTGATACAGACGAGGTTGCAGGGGCAGGAGTGGCGGAGGAAATGATAGCGGAAGGGGGTGTGGTAGGTGGTTGTAGATCGCCAGATTTTGGGATACGTTGTAATTTTGGTGGGGATGCTGGAGATGTGCTTCCTTTCGGATCTGGATTCCCTCCAAGTGAGCTTATCGGCGTTAAAGGAGGAGGAGTGGTCACAGTAGATTCATTCAGTTTCTTTTCTTGACGACAATTCTAAAAAAAAAAAAGAAAAAATCTTGAAATCGAATTTTTGACATGATCGCATTACTTACTTTTTCTCTATATTTCATATATAGAGAAAGTAAAAATTCATGAGATAATAATATTTTTATATATTATATAATTGTGAGGAAGTAATTGACAAGTATGAGCATGATGACAGGCAGGAATCAAATTAAACAAAAACCTTAGTTAATGCAAATCGAATCCTTGCTCAGGACAATTGATAGTCAGTATAATACAGATGGGTGTATTTTTTTTAACAATATAGTCCTTGAGTTATTGGCACAGTTTCCCACATATCATTTCAGTTAAAAAGAAGCTTTCGAATATATTGCTCTATTTCTGTTGCCATTGTCAATTTGAGGTAAAATGATTGAGGAAAGCAAACGGAATTTTATTTGTGAAAATATTTATTTAATCTATAGGCGATCAATTTCGTCACGTGGACATCGTCAGGCTAGCTGGAATTAAGAATATAAAATTATTATAATTCAATTAAACTTACATAAATATTATCTTCGTATAATCAATCAAATAAAGATATGAGATCATTCATGTATCTCTCAAAAGAAATAATGAATGATCTCATATGTTTATTTGATTGCTTATACGAAGATAATATTTATGTAAGTTTAATTGAATTATAATAATTTTATATTCTTAATTCCAGCTGGCCTGACGATGTCCACGTGACGAAATTGATCGCCTATAGATTAAATAAATATTTTCACAAATAAAATTCTGTTTGCTTTCTTCAAATATATTTTGTTTTTTTTTGATCTCCTGAAAAAATAGAAATTTTGAGTTATGACACTTTGCAGCAAATGAACAATATATTTAATGAACATTAAATTTAATGCGAGAGGCGTCGATGCAGTTTCAAATAATGAATTACACATATTCTTGAAGTGTGTTATATTGATAAAAAAAATACATCCATTTGTAGTATAATGACTATCAATTGTCCTAAGGAAGGACGCAATTCGCATCCGAAAAGTCGGCGATTGAAATAAAAAAAATAGATAAAGATCAACTAAGGTTTTTGTCTAATTTGATTCCTGGCTTCCATCCTTCTCATACTTATTTTTAAATAGCCTACTAATGATGTTAATTCTGACAGAATTCATACACCGGTTTTAAATGCATCACTCAGGTATCATACTGTATCATTCCTCCCAGACTATGTTATTAATTTTTGTTTTGTTTTATGCTTAAAGAGAAGAAAGTAAATTTATTTAATTAAAACATTTTAGCATGTTTTATTCCAGAGACGAATAATTTTAATGCAATACGAATGGATGTTGAAAAAAAAGGCGTTTTGTTGTGTTTTTTTATTAAATTAATTTAATCTAACCTAAGCCAGGTTTCGGCAACTCGGCTTGCCATTCCAATAGGTCTGGAAAATATGACAAAAAAACAATTAACAAAATTCAATTATATATACATGTATATATATAACTCGTAACAAACGAGATTCAAATGGACAAAGGTCAAAAAAGCAATGACACTTTCACTATGAGAATTATATATATTTATGTAGATTTGGTTTTATATTATTTTATCTTACTACCAAAGAATGTCATTGTATATGACGAAGATAACATTGATTATCTGACGTTTTCATTATAATCTATGATATTTTGGTGTCCTAAACAGACAAAGAATTTTCTAACATCTTTTATTTTACAATAAAAAATATTCGAAGTTTACTTACTTTTATTTTCTTAACATGCAGAATTCGAGTTTATCTCTTTCTACATGTGATTATTTCATTGTTTTTTTTTGTTTTTTTTTATGAAAAATTCTTTTGTTTGATTTGGATCTTGGACTTTGGAATTTTTCCATAAAGAAATCCATATCTTTTAGAAAAACAATAAAATAATCGTATCGTCGGTTCAGTACATGACCGGTCTAACTCAAAAAAGCTATTTTTCAGGAGGGCCGATTAGAGTTTCTGTTTTTCCTTTCCGTTCATAACCGTTAACTGTGTTATCCGATTGCTGAAATTTTGCACTAATCATCACAATTATAGAACTCTCCTATAAATTTCCAAAGGTTTTTCCCACTTTCAATACAATTATTATTTTTTTGAGGGCAAAACTCCAAGATGATCCTTTCTTGCACCGAAATATTTCAGGTTTTTTAAAGAGATGATTCACTCTTGCACGGCCCCCCGCTCCACAAATCCTAGGTTGCTCACTTACCCGCGCTCAATCTTGGGGTGATCCACTAAGTTGTTTAAGAAACGGACTTGCACAAAGATAGTAGAGACAATTTGAAGGTAATTTGCGCAAAATACTCAAATTGCATTTTTTGAGTTAGACCTGTCTTGAACTGGACCGACGATCTGTATAGAGCATAGTTGGGACTTAACTTTAGTACTGTACGACCTTTTGTCATATTTTTCAGACCTTTGAGAACCAAAACCTGCATTAATTTAGACTAATTTAATAAAAAGGCAAAAAATAACGGCTTTAATATTCATCCATATTGAAAAAAATATTTATTTTCATTCAAAAATTGTAGAAAATAAAAATTTTAAAGAAATCTACAAAAATTAAAAGCAAATAGATAGAGATACCTTGCAAATATAATTCTTGGCAGGTGATGATGGTAGCGGCGGAGTCAGTCCGACACATTCATAGTGGTAGAGGCAGAGACACTGTGCGCATTGCAGATTGGGGATGGCACCTCCACCAGAGGGACACCGAAGAGAACACGGCTCCAGACGTTTCTTGTCCGTTCTAGAAAGGGGACCCAGGGAAAGGGACGCAGGGTGGACCACAGCAGGGCAAACAGACACTCATTACACGCACCCCCTCAAACGCTCACTATATCAGCATCTCCTTATTAATATATGAGTTAAAATAAATAAAAAACTAAAAGAATTCGTTTTTTGCTAGGTCAAATAAAACGGAAAATTATGATATCAACGTTTCTCAAATTCGGTGAAGTATAATTTTGTAAAATAATTTTAAGAGAAAAATTATATTTAAGAAACGTTGTTTTAGATAATACTGAATAAGACAAGTTTAAAAAATTATATTTATATTACAATCATAAGACTGTTTTGTCAGATAAATAATTAAAAATGTAAATAATTAGAATATGTCGTATCAAATGTTTCCATTTATTCCTCTTGTTATTTTTCCAAGACAAAACAGTTTTATAATTTGCCACTGGTTGCCAGTGACTGGCCTAATAAAAGATCTGATCAAAAATTTATGAATATTAAAATATTAAAGATAAAAATATTATTTAAGATATTAGAAACCAGTTGGAGACCTTATAATTATTAAAAAGAAGATTCTTTAATGTTTCATGTATAGAATATGATAAATATAATTTTCAAATAAATTCATTCAGAAGAAAATTGCTCTAGTTGCATTATTTTTTGGCAAAACTGATTCAAAAAAGTTTTTATAAATTGACTGAAATTCTTGAACTCGTAAGAAGTGCTTAGGTATAAGGAAAATATGTCAGAGCTATGCAGATGAGGTATTTTTTTTTTTTTTTTAACTTGTTTTAAGGTCTTTTTTCGGCATCTATGGCCATTTAGACCCCATTCCTATTTATTTATTTAATTAAATTTAAAGAATGTTTCAATTAGTGTCAAAGGTGAATTCTTTGGATTATGATGAGTAGTTGAAAATATTGCATAAGCAGCGTAATTTGCGGAGACATGGGAACAAAGTGTCCCGTTCATTTAAGAACTTTTATTTGCACTATGGAGTACAATTTAAAATTTATCTAACAGATATAGTATTTTTAATCAAAATCGTTAGAAGTACATCGATAGTAGAACGGGATGAAGTTTTAATAGAGTATTCGAAGTGGTTAGCTTGCTTAAATATCAAATCTGGCTCACAAATGTTGGAAATATAAACCTATAGGGTACCATAAAATTATTGAGGCCAGATCAGGACTGTTTTTTTTTTTTTGTAAATTTTTCCCGCTTTTTGGCCACGTTTTTGGGTTCATATTAGTAAAATCGAGACATTTCTCAGATCCTGACGCCAAACCGGACACGTGTAGTAGACATCAGAAAGTCTGGTAACCCATATATATATATATATAATAATTTATACCTATTCACAGTAATATAATTTCCGTTATCTGAATTTTCTTTTATAGGAATAGTTTTTGTTTTTATATTTTTGAAATTTTTATTATTTTATCTTTAATTTGAAATTAATGCTTTTGTTTTTAAAGAATTCTTAATTTATCATTTAAAATATTTTATAACTTTTAAACTTGTCAATTAATAATTAATATACTAAGTCAAAATGATGTAATAAAAGAAAAAGAGGAAAAAAGATAGTAATTTAAAATATATATATATATATTAATTATATTATAATTAATTACTTGTGTCGTTGTGGTGATGTTTTTTCTGATGCACTCCATGTTGGGGGTAGAAGGCCGTGTTCCAATTCTGCTCCCACCCCAGAGCCGCCACCACTGCCAGCGTTTGTGTCCAATTTTCTCTTTTTTGATGCTTTACTTTTATTGCTTTTCGGCGTTGTTTTAATAGCAATTGAATTTTTCGGTGTGGAGGATTTTGTTAATTTAGGAGTTGCCACCTGGAAAAAAAGAGAGAATTAATTAATTAGGATTTAAAATTAAAAACAATCTCAAGTTATTCATTAATGTTTGGGTTGTAATGTAAGTTTTTTTATTAACCGTTTTTTTTTTTAGCAAAAAAATATCAAATGATATTTACTATCTCTACTAGGTTTTACCGTAAAGAAAAGTATTTTAATATAAATATGAAACAGTGAGTAATCTTTGAAGTTATTAATAATCCAAATAGTTTTGGGAATTAATTGCCAAAAAACTTTTTTTTTTATTATAAATAGAAAGATGTTAAAAACCTTACTTTTTTCTTTTTGCTATATATTTTCTTGTTTCCCATATTTGTGTGTTTTTCTTAAGTCTGGTGAAGTTTGAATTATTGAAAATAAACGTAGCACTGAATCATTTGAATAAACAAGGCAGTTTATATTTAACAAAAAATAATTTAAAAAAATAATTCAAAACCATACTTTGTTAAATTTTAAAAATTATTTTAATAAAATATAAAAATTTATAAAAACGTTTAAAGATTTGTTTGCCAGATCGCATTACTAAACAAGAATTTTGCTACTTTTTGAAATTTTAATTTAGTAAAATTTAAATTTTGTGGCTTTGTGCTACTCAATGGGCGTAGCCCTTGTTTGGGGGGGGGGGCAACCGCTCGTTAGAACGAGAGGGAGAGGGGTATGCAATTAATATATACATAGATTATTAATTATTTATTATTATTATTAATTATAATTATTTTCCTTATATAAGCTCATTTTAAAAAAAAATTTCACAATGGGAAAAATATATATTTGTTTTTGCCCTTGACCCGAGGTTCAGAGAGAAGACAGTAGCTTCTCGCGCCGGGGTCCCGGGTTCACTTCCCAGGCAAGGGCAAATTATAGTGACCATTTGTATGTAGATGATCCCCTTGACAAATAATCACTTGAAAAAAATTTCACGTTTGGGGAAATTTAAATCGAATTGCCTTTTTTAAAAATATTTTTATATGTGTAAAAAGTTCCAAAGGGTACCCTACCCCCTTTTGAATGGAAATTAACATGCAAATTTCCATCCGGATTTAACATTGGCTCTATGGAAGAAAGAGCCGAAAAATGAATTTGAAAAATCTGAAACACTACAGCAGTAAAGTGTACTTCAAACAATTTTCAGGGCAAATCAGAATATACATTTTAAAGAGGTTCTAAAAAATAATTGATTTATGAATTTTAATCAAAATCGTTAGAGCCAATTTTGAGAAATTCAAAAAAAAAAAAAAAGGACATCAGTAAAGTACTAGTACTTTATAATCGATTTTGTTCGAAAGCTTTCATGTTTCCGGAGGGTGCCTAACTTAAATATAAAATTTCAAGCAAGTAGCTCATTTCTTTCATGTCTTAACCATAATACACAGATAAACAGACAGACCAATTAGAGAGAACTACTTTTTTGTATTCAAAATGTCTATTTTCATCAAAATCTTGATATCGAATTTTTGACATGATCGCAATACTTTCTATAAATTACTTGTATAGGTTAAGATAAAGCAAAAATATCATATTTCTTCGCTCGGAGGATTAGAGAGTTAATACAACAGATAAATAAAAATATTTCAATTTAGCAAAGTGTCTAACTAAAATTTATATATATATATATAAATGATTTTAAAAATTCTCAAGGATGACAAATTTGTTTGTTACCTTTATTTTAGGAAATCCTTTGGCTTTATTTGGTGTCACATTGTCTTCATTTTGATTAGGCCCTTTTAATGTGAGCGAAATTTTTGTTGTTAACTTTGCTGATTTTGGATTCACTTTCTTTTTGGTGGTTATCTCTTTGACTTTTCTAATGATCTCTTTTTCCGGATCTAGAATTCCAAGTGGCGCTTTGAGAAAAGAGAAATGAGTTGATGTTAAGTTGGTAATTGTCTTGGCACGCAGATGATCTAACACTTCAGCGGCTGATTGTAAACGTGTCCCTTCCGGTGATATATAAATGATATCGCAGGATTTTTTGACCCTGTGATCAGAAATGTGTCGTCGGAAGATCACTTCTCTCTTCCATCCTGGAAAAAACAACAATAATTAGCAAGAGAAGTTGGATTATATGTGGTTTGTGAAGAAAGCAGTTAGGTTTAGAATTGGAAGTATTTATAACTGGATGAATTGTCTATTAAAAAGGTAGTTGTTAATAATAAAGCGGAGGGGGAACAAGTCCGGTGGCTAGCTGTGGAGGTGCCTCTCCTCATTTATAAATTAAACTCGGTGGGAACAGTCACAAAATTTCTCTCGCAGACTTTACCATTTAATAAATAAATAAATCTCTATATAATAAATTAATTACAAATCCTTAATAGAAGACTAAAGTAAAGCAAAAAGTCCAAGAACATACCATTTGTAAAAAATTATTGTAAATCAATTATGTTACAAAATAAAACCTTTTAGCAAATCTATAAGCTTTTTAATATTCTACCACCGCGCATTTATATTTTTTCACATGAGTAGATATGTCGTGTCAAAGCATGTTTGGTAAGAAAGATTTATTGGGTAGATCTTGAGAACGAAAGAAAAGGGTCCTCGCTGATGCGACTTCGCCCATGTCTATATTAGTATTATCCACGCTACGCCACTGATGAAAATAATTAAATAAGAATTCTTCTTGTTAAGGTCTTGTTGTCTCAAGTAGCAGTAATAAAAGGCGATTTAATTTGTTTAACAAAAAGGATTCTTATTTATCTCATATTTATTGATATTTACAAATATATATATATATATATATATATATATATTGATCAATAATATAACAAATTATTAGGTTTTAACTTTGATATACTAAGAGAGGATGGTGACATCAGAAAATATTCAAAAATGACATTTATTTTTATTCAAATCCTCCATCCTCCAGGCTATCTGTACTTAAAAGAATAATGCCACAATCCACACTACCTCTCTTGAATGAGTTAAAGACTGCACCGTCAGAGTTAATGTTACTAAAGCGATGAGCAAAAAAAAAGTGCTGCGGAGATCTTGGAGCATTGGAAATTGTCAAATGGGCATTTATCTTTACATATTTCAGATGGTTTTCCCAAGATATTTTCTACATTTCCAAGTCAAAACAGTGATGCTCTATGTAATTTTTCTGGATGATAGATGTTCAAGGTCGACGATCATGAGGTTCACTCTCCAGTCCATTTACTCTCTGAGGCACTTTACCATGGTACATTTAAAAATTTGATCATAATGCTTTATTCCAAGCTCCGTGGCATTTTCACTCTAAAAACACTCACGACTGAGCTAATCCACTCGGAATCTTGGGGCTTTATTCTCTCAAGAACATATAGCCTCTGTGCATGGGAGATTTTTTGTGTCGACATAGATTTAGTTTTCGCCAATATATTAGAATTCAAGATATAAAATTTATAAACAAGGGAAAAATTTATATTTTGTTACCATGGCAACTATTTCTCCTATTTTTCCTATGAAGTACAAGAGTATAGTGAGCTTCAAACAATTTTGAGGACAAAATGAGAATATACGTTTTAAAGAACATTTAAAAAATAAATGATTTTTGAATTTTTAGAAAATTAGAAGAAAAACAGAAAAAGTACATCAGTAAAATACTAGTACTTTTGTGCCGATTGTGTTCAAAAGCTTCGTGTCACGTCCCAGGGGGTACCTAACTTAAATATAAAATTTCAACCTCCTAGCTCTTTTCGTTCTTCACAGACAGGCAGATAGACAGACCATGTTGCGAAAATCACTTTTTTGGATTCAAGGGAAACGTGTATATCCATCAAAATCTCGACATCGAATTTTTGACATGAATCTAATACTTCTCTCTCTATATATATATATATGTAGATATGTTCGAAATAGTGGCTGTGAGATGTATAGATGGATGCCCACATTTATCCATCTATATATATATATGTATATTAACATATACATATAGGTAAGAAAAAGTAAAAATTCTTGGTCATATTTGATTAATTAATATAATTATTTTCAAAAAATGAAACATACCATTGTCAAAGGGCAATATGAATTGTGGATTCTTTTGTATATGATGAGTTGTTTTGCCTTTTGCCTTTTTCGAAGTGCCTGAAACAAAATAATTATTAGATTAAAAATTAAAAGCATTTATATTAAAATACCTTTTATATATACATGTTTATTTTATTAATGGATTGCTTGTTTATGTAGATCATAGATAAATAAACAACGCAAAGAAAATAATTAGCCCAAACACGAGGCTAAAAGATATGCTAACCGAATGATGAAAAAGTAGGATCTAACATTAAAGAACTTGTTCTCTATACTACAAAATTACTTTGAAATGAACAATCAAAATATATTTTTAATTTTTTTTTTTTTTAATTGATAATGTTACTTAGAAACTTGAGAAAGTAAATAAACAGTTGTATGTACGTAAGTAATAAATATTCGTATAAGACTTTAATTATAATATATATAATATTTTTATATATATATGGGTCATTCTACAAAATTGGGTTAACTTTGGGGTCGAATTTGAAATGCACAATTCGCACTTTGATTTCAATTGTTTGAAATGATTTTGATAGATAAGTTAAAACTTCCATGGGACTGACGTTTTTGATATAAAAAACAATAAGAGAAAGTAAAAAATCTGCTAATTCATATGGAATACTTTTTTAATTTTTTTATATATCATATATAACAATGAAAAGACAGCAAATCCAGTATATTTATTTAATCTAATACTTTAAAATAAATTTGCATTTAAATGTTCACTTTTTGAGCTTGTACATCCCAAGGGACTGACTTTTAGTGTTAAAAAGACTAATATTTTAATTCAATTTTTTTAAATTTCAATATTTATCATGTGTGCCCAAAATTATTAACTTTTTATATTACCTGATGATTAAAAAAAGTCAATATCGACGTTCTAATTGGCAAAGTGCCTAATTTATTTTTCAGGAGAGCCAAAAAACATTTCATTGTCATTGTAAGAGCCACTGTTAAACACTTTTAGAACTGAAAAATTTGTATTATGCTCTTACCCAGTTCAGGGCATAAGAAGAATGATATTTTTCAACAGAAAATATAAAAAAATAATTTTTTGAAAAAAAGTGGAGTTAGACACTTTGCTAATTAGAGCGTCGATATGTTTGGTAGTTACTGAATTATTTGCAATTACGCGAAGTTAATCCATTTTTGTAGAATGACTCATATTTATATATATATATATATATATGAAGATAAATTTTCTCGGTGTTTAAGTTATTTAACAAACAATTAATAATTTTATATATTTATTCTCTCTTAATGGAGATGCTGTTACTGTTTGTGAAATAAATTTCATGGATGGTAATTAAAATTCAAATTTCAACAATTTTCGAATTTATTCATCATCAGTCATTGATGCCATATGATGGCCAAAAGTGATCATAATGAAATGATAAATATAAATTTATTACGATGACTGTGCATCATATGATTTCGATTGATGAATGAATAAACTTAGTTAGAAACGTCTTGAAATTTGAATTTTAATTAACATTCAAATGCTATACTTTTGTTGCCATTTCAAAGCCTTGAATTAGAGCCCTGCACGGGTACGGGCAAGCCCGTAGGCCCGTAGCCCGCCCGGTCCACGGGCCGGGCCGGGCGGGTTTTGGAGGCCATGAAAAAATTACGGGCGCGTACGGGCGGGTAGCAAGTCTAAATAAACGGGTTCGGGCGGACGGACATGCAAATGAAATCGGGCGGGCATGGACCTATAAAAAAAAAAATAAAAAAATTTAAAATATTTCTTTTTTCCGACAACTGAGATCATGAAGAAGTGTAGGTTTTTTTATTAAAAATGCATAAAAAATTAAATATTTTAAAATAAACAATGTATAATTTCAAATTTATTTTAAATAAAATTATTTTATTTAAAAATTTCTAGACATTCATTCATTATGGTAAAAAATACGGGCTAGACACGGGCGGGAAGTCAAAAAAAATACGGGCACGGACCGGTACGGGCCAAAAAAAATCGGCCCGTGCAGGGCTCTACCTTGAATTTATTTTCTCTTGTTATAACAAAAGCCTAAAATCTCTTCTGGTTTCGGCCATTGTGCATGAACACTGAGTTCTTGATCGAGGTAATATAAAATTGTCAATAATTAAAAAACTACACAGTAATAAATTTGTCTAAAAATATTAATGCAAAATTCTCACCATAATAGAAAATATAAAAATATTTCTGATATTTTATAGGTAAATATATATGTCATCAGTCTAAAAAGACAAATAAATCGTTGTTTTTAAATTTATGATAATTATTGATAACTTTGCATTAAATTGGTTCGGAACTCACTGATGAAGGTATGCTGCACACTGGCGGAAACTAAAGAGGTCTGAAAGTTAATAAATATATCTAATTATCTTAATTAATATATATCTTTCTATATTTTCAAAATATTTGGACAGTCTTGACTTCTCTATCACCGTCCCAATAACATATATATATATATAACCCGAGAAAACTTATCTTTGTATATATATATATAAGTGTAAATGGCTGTTATATATTAATGGTAAGGAAGGTAGATCTGCAGCCAGGTGAATAAAAAAATAAATAAATATTGAATTGAATAGAAACGTGTTGAAATTTGAATTTGAAAAAGACCAAAAGAAATTAAAATAGTTTTTTATTTACCTGGCTGCAGATATATCTACCTTCCTTACTACTCATATATATATATATATATTTACCTATAAAATGGAATGGAAAAGAACAAGTACAGGTGCAGCAAATGAAGAGAGCCTTTGGATGGGCTAAATTTGTCCGAAAAAGGACTCTTTTCGGCATTTAGCATCCAAAGGCTCTCTTCATTTGCTGCACCTGTACTTGTTCTTTTCCATTCCATAACATCAACAGCAACTTCTCTTCGAATTATATTATTTTACCTATAAAATATCAGAAAAACTATGGCTCTTACTCAATGATTAAAAAGATGAATTTTCACTTTTCACTTTTGATAATTAAACTCTCAAATTACCTGTCGATTCTGATGAAACTGTTTGTAATGGACCCATCGTATTTGAAGATTCATTTATTTCGACACCAAGACAATTTTCTTCATCTAATTCAGCCTCAGATTCTTCTCCATAAATGTTTTGTGCAATTTCAGCTTCTACCTGACCTGTTATTTAAAAAATAAATAAATTATTAAATTGAAATTTTAATTTATAATATATATATATATATATATATATATATATAAAATTTAATTAATAATATACAATACATACTGATTAGATTTCTCAATATTGTTAAAGCTTTAGGTGGATCTTCGAAATAAGAGAAACCTTCAAAGTCTTCTGAAATTTGACATATATTGATTTTTTCTAAATCTTCAGAATCATTATTATTCAAATTAGTAACTTCTTTTTCTTGTTCTAATGAATGAAGAGGTGGAGGTTCTTCTTGTTCCTCTTTACTTGTCACCTGTTTTTTTTCTACGTCTTCTTCTTTTTCCTCTTCTCTATCTTTTAATTCCTCTTCTCTATCTTTTAATTCCTCTTCTTTTTCTTTATCTTTTAATACCTCTTCATTATCTTTCTGTTCCTCTTCATTTTCAGCATCGATATTTTTGTTTATTTCAACATGTTTTTCTAATATCGGTGGTTCTGAATTTGATTTCTGATCATCAACGTCATTATCTATTTTTTTACTATCTTCATGTAAATTATCTTCAAATTTTGTTTGTGTTTCTTCTAAAACGGGCGGTGATGATTGTTTTTCATTAGAATTCTCATCCTGTTTCAGTTCCGGGTCTTTTGTGATATCGCTATCAACAGCACCTTCTAACGTTTTCTCCTCTTGATTATTATTTTCTATAGGCGAATTATCATTTTTTGTCTCGGGATCTTTATCTAGCGGTGTTATTTCTTCCTCTTTTTCTATTGGAGGTTTTTCATCGTCTTTTTTTGAACTATCCTCGTGTTTTTGTTCCGTGTGTTCAGCCAAGGCGGGAGCATCCTCCTCTTCATGCTGCTTTTGTTGTTGCTCCTGCTGTTGTTGCTGTTCTCCATCATCATCATCCTCTCTCTCTTCTTTCCTAACCTCTTCTTCTTCCTTCTCTGGTTCAATATCTGTTTCCTTCATAACCTCTTTTTCCTTCTCTGGTTCAATATCCATTTTCTCTTCTTTATTATTTTCTTTTTTCTCAATATCATCATCAATTATTTTTTTTGATGTCTCCTCGACTTTTTCGATATCATCTTCAATTTTATTATTAATCAAATCTGTCAATTCGTCTGTTGATTTATTATTACTCTCTTTATCAAAACTCTTACTAATTTCTAAATCCATTTTTCCAATTAAAAAATTTATAAAAATTGATAATATGTTGTTTTAAATAAGGTTATAACACTGCTGCGGCTTTTCTTCGTCCATTACGCATCATTTTAAAACACATATATAAAATCACTTAATAAAATAATAATATTAACACTTTATTAATTATAATAAAAATAATCACAAGTATAAAATACACTTGGCTTTTTACGAATAAAAATAAAATATATCTTATTTAAAGACTGATTAGACAGAGAGCGCTGTGTAAATGGCGGTAAAAAAATCCCAAGCCATCAGAATGGAAATGGATCGTTCAAATTGAACTAGTCCTTAAAATAAATTAATGAACTATCTCGATCTTCATGACGATGCTGCCATCTCGAGGTTATTATAGAAGTTAAAATTTTTCTAGGAAATTCAAATTGCTTTGTTGAGGAGATTTCATAATTAGAGACGAGGTCTAAATGGCCTTCAATGCCACAAAGAAAAAAATTATAAACTCTGGTTAATTTACTAAGATTAAGTTAATTTTGTTTATAATCGTACTCCCATTATAAACAGTTAGCAATAAATAGGAATCAATGTTTTAAATTCAAAATAATTTTTAATTTTTTTTTTTTTTATACATATATATAAAAAACAAATACTGATAAATAATAATTATAATTTAAAGAAAAACAATTATTTTATTCACCCAAGTATTTGATAATATTTCATTTTCAAATTTCAATCAACAATAAAACTTTTCTTCTACATAATATTTATTTCAAATAAAAAGAAAAATAAAATAATTAAAAAGAAAAACATGTTTGATTATTTTTTTAAAGCCTGCATTAAAAACATTTTTACCGGCGACTAATACCTCCCTGCTAATCCTTAAATAATGAATGTAGTTCAACTTTCGGTAGTAAGAGATCGCTGGCATCTTAAAGTTTCTTTATTCTGTATAATAATTTTAATTTAATACATTTATTTGAGTTAACTAAAAGATTAAATAAAATTAATCTGTTATTAGTAAACTCTTAAATAAATGAAAAAAAGTAATTTATCTATATGCGGTCCAGGGGCGTACCGAGACAATTGGGGGCCTGGGGCACAGACAGGGCACGGATCATACAGAGGATCAAGTTTGCAATAAAAATACGACAACAGCGCCTCAATCGGTGTATGAATTAAACATTCCCACTCCTAGCCCATCACCACCACAACACCATTGTTTGTTTTTATGATACTGATGATCAGGGGCGTAGCGAAGAGATTTGAGAGCATTTGCCCCCCCCCCCCAAGGGCTCTGATTTTTATAAAATTTTATATTATTCTAAATAAAATGCTCCAAAATACATCTACGAGTATACAAACTGTACAAAATTAAACAATTAATTAAATTAAATATGTTTTGGCTAAATTTGAGTACCCATTTGTAAGTAAATTTTAAGAAAAAAAAAATGTTTGCCCCCCCCCCAAGAAAAAATTTGCCCCCCCCAAGAAAAAGTTGAAATGACGCCACTGGTCCCCTCTCCCTTCACTTTGCTATTTTAATATTAAAAAACTAAAGGATTAAACAAAATTTTTGATAGAAATATAATTAAGGCAAGATTTTTTTCAATTGAGAAATTCCCCATATAATTACACCCAATGAAAAATTTTGTCGAGTAGTACAGGACTCTTACAGACTAAATCCCTCTTCTATTGTCTAATGCAGCGTTTTCCAAACTGTGAGGCGCGCCTCCCTAGGGAGGCTCGGACTAGTCTAAGGGGAGGCGCGAATATTGGTCACCAGGACTAATTTTCCAAATGATTGCTAGTAGGGTCCGACCGAAACAAGATTTTCAGCCGAACCGAAACCGAAACCGAATATTCGGCCTCAACCTTAGTTTCGGCCGAAACCGTAACCGAAACCGAAACTTGTATTTCCTATAAAAAATTTTTTTTTCATTTTACTTTTTTTTTTTTTTTGAATTTTTTTTTCCCTCCCGTGAAAATCATTTTACCTTTTTTAGGGAGACTAAAACCTTTTTTCTCCCTCAAGAGCAAATTATTTGACCTTTTTTTTTTTTTTTTTGCATTCGAGTCTCATCCCATTTTTTCAGACTCTGGTTTCGGCCGGCCGAAAGGTTCGGCTACTTTTTTGGCCGAAACCGAAACTACGGCCGAGACCATGATTTTTGGCCGAAACTGGCCGAAACCGTAACCGAAACCGAATATTCGGTCGGTTCCTAATTGCTAGTTTTAATATAAATAAGAATAATTTAAAAAAAATATTTTTATATAAATTTATATTTTTTAACATTAAAAATTTTTGTTTTTGTATTATTTTATAAAATGGGGGGGGGGAGGCGTCATAAGATTAAATATTTTTAAGGGAGGCGTGGTAACATAAAGTTTGAAAACCACTGGTCTAATGTGTAATTTACCGGGGTGTTTTGAGCAATTCCTGGGTTTTTATATAGGATACCCTAATTCCAAAAATACCATAAGTTTTTCTCCATCAAATTTAGTTTTAGAGATTTAGAGAAAATTAAATTTTAATAGAAAATGAGCTCTAGAGCGACTCTTATTTTGAATTTACTGGCTTTACCCCTTAAAAAGAAATACATTTGAACCTCGCTTAGGGTGCCCTTTCATAACAAGCAATTTGCATAACGAGCAAAAAAAACTGTAAAAATATGACTTGCTTAACGAGTGACGTTTCGCATAACGAGTGGAGAGGAGAGAGAAAGTCCCGGATTGTGCTCATGTTACATCAGTCTGTGTCATGAGGGGACAGCTCTAAGGGGAGAATGTTATTGTTTCGCATAACGAGTGCTTCGCTTTACGAGTATGATTCTGGAACGAATTATGCTCGTTAAGCGAAGTTCCACTGTACATAGAAATATAAAGTTTCAGCCCAATTGGAGGCAATTTAGTGGTGCAAAACACGGCTAAAATTTTAGAAAAATCGAATTTTTTCAGTTTTTTCAACTTTGGACACCCCTAATAGGTAGAATCTTTTACCATCACTGAATGCAAAAAAACATATATTTACGATATTCTGTAGTTCTTTTACTTTCTAAAAATCATTCTAAAGAAATTATGAACAAAATAGTTATCAAAGTCAATTTTGTTAAAAAGCAAATATAAGAAAATTTTATGATAAAGATGGTGTTTTGAGCCAAGAATTTAGAGCTATTCTTGGGTATATGGATGGATAGCTCTGAATCCTGACTAAGAAAACTGTTTTGCTCATAATTTCGTTATAATTATCGTACATCAGTAAAGTACTAGTACTCTTTGGCCGATTTTGATTAAAAGCTTATTTTTCCGGTCCCGGGGGTGATTAATTTAAATATAAAATTTCAGCCTCATAGCTCAATTCCTTCATGCTTAAAATTGAACACACACACACACACACACACACACACACACACACAGACAGACACACAGACAGACAGACCATGTCGCGAAAACCACTTTTTTGGATTCAGGGGACCTCAAAACGTGAAGATCCATCAAAATCTCGACATCGAATTTTTGACATGAATCCAATACTTTCTCTCTATATATATTACATATATACATAGGTAAGAGAAAGTAAAAATGAAAAAATACAATTTTTCTAAACTTTTAGCCGTGTTTTGCACCACGAAGCCACCTCCGATTGGGCTCAAACTTTACAGTATAGATCTCTATCAGGGGCGTATATAGAAATTTTTTTCGGGGGAGCCCGAACTCAAAAATTTTTCTGCGGAAAATTTTTTTTTAAGTAACTAAATTTTTTTTCACACGAATTTTTTTCCGGAACATTTTTTCTTTTGCGGAATCAAAGTTTTCCATCCTGAGGAAAAATTTGTTGCGCTGATGTCTGTATATCCCTATATATGTATATGTGTTTGGGAAATTTCGGGGGCGGGGGGGCGGGCCCCTCGGCCCCCCCCTTATATACGCCCCTGATCTCTATTTCTATGTATTTCAACTATCTGCAGGGGGTAACGACTTAAAAAAATCTAGAAAATTCAAAATAAGAGTCGCTCTTGATCAGATTATTTATTAAATTTTAATTTTCTCTATATCTCTAAAACTAGAGCCGATGGCGCAAAATTGATGGCATTTTTGGAATTAGCGCTTCCATATAGTAAGGAGCTAAATTTCAAAAAAACTTTTTTGTTGACCTGTATAAAATTTATATTTCTATCAAAAACATTGTTGCCCCCGGGTGTGGCGTAGTAGGTAGAGTGCCTACCTCCTATACCAAACGTCGCGGGTTCGGACCCAGGCAGTCCGATGATTTTATTTAAGCCATTTGGATACCAAATGGCTTAAATAGAAATGCCTGAACCCACAATAGATAATATATATTACAACGGTTATCGTCAAAGTCTTAAATGGCCTAAGTTGCCGAAAAGACTGTATGAATGTGTGTGTGAGTGGGAGTGGGAATGAGAAAAAAGTGTGAATGTTTTTTATAAAAAAAAAAAAAAAAAAAAAAAAAAAAAACATTGTTTAATTGGAATTCCTTTTTTACAATTATAGTAAATAAAGAAAATTATTCCATTTCCAATTACAAATGAACGACTGAGGTTTCTTTTATTTTGTTAAAATATTTTATTTTTCTCTTTTAAAATAATCCTAATGATTTTCTTTATGTGTTTGTATTACTTGTATTACAATATAAATTTGAATTTGCTACTTGTGTACACTATTGCTATCGGGGGGAAAAAATTTACCAACCAAAACACCCCTTTTTTTTTCCTTAAAAAATGTAAAAAATAAAAATGTTTAATGGTGTATATATCTGTTTCTTTTATAAAACCCAAAAAAAAAAAAAAAAATTGTATAATAAATTTATATTCAGTAAAAAGAAAATAAATTTATTTATTTGAAAATTAAAAAAAAATTTTTTTTTTAATAGATGAAAATATAAAAAAAAGAAAATTTAATTTTTTTTTTTTAAATTAAAACATAAATTAAGTTCTGTTAAATAAACTTTATTTTGCCAACTGGTCCTTGATTTGCCAACATTTGCCAACTCGATCCGACCTGGGGGGGGAGACTCCCCCACCCCCCCCCCTTGGCTACGCCCCTGCTGATGATATGGAATAGTTGAAAGTGGCACTAATTAAGAAATGCGTATTAACTAGAATTTCTATCATATGTCGATCATATGTTAAATTGAAAGTAGTTTGGTATTTTATAAGAAATTTTAAAATTCAATTCTAGTTAAACAATTAATTTTTAAATAATAAATAAAATTTTAATAAATATACAGTTTAAAAACTAAAATAATACAAAAGAACACTTGGGTGCCGCCTCCGTGCCAGGTGATTTTTGGCACTTTAGCTCCCCCTCCCCCTCACATGAGGTATAAAAAACAGTTAAGAATAAAAAAAAAAAAAGTGCTGGAGGTGGATTTGAACTCGCGAAGGTGGTTACGTGAGAATGGAAAAAAATATAGATTATGTGCAGACGAATTTGCCACCTGAGCCATCATTTACTTAATTGATTTAATAAAAAATAAGCTATATGAGAAACATGAAATAAAAGAAGTATTAAAAAAATTTTAATATTCCACATATGATATATCATTTTTCATTACTTTTTATGCAGATTAATAATTTATAATAAAAAATTCAATAGCATTTATAGTTTTCAAATAATTCAATGGTCAAACGTCAGATTGTTTATGCCTTAATGTAATTAAACCAAAAACTCTATCTAACATATGATACATGTCATTAATTCTTGAATTCTCCCTGATTCCAGAGAACTAAAGCTCTTTTAATTATATGATCTAATTTGGGAGATATTGGCGATCAAAGTTAAGTCTATTTTCGACCTTAATGGCATCCACAACACTGAATTCTATATTTTCAAAAAAACTTATTTAGCATTGTCTGATTAAAACCAAATTTTTACCAGAGATTTATAATTAAAAAATGAGTTTTTTTTCCAAAGTTTCATTTAGATTGGTAAAGAAATAAATAAAATATTGAGTATTTTGTAAATTAAGTTTTAGAAATGGGATCTCAGATTCAAGCCTAGACACGGTTCACAGAGCGCTCTCTTTACCCATCCGGGATCCGAAATTCTAAAACTCAATTTATAAAATAGTCAATATTTTATTTATTTCTTTACCAATCTCAATGAAACTTTAGAAAAAAACTCATTTTTTAATTATAAATCTCTGGTAAAAATTTGGTTTTAATCAGACAATGCTAAATAAGCTTTTTCGATAATATAGAATTGAGTGTTAATGTCATTAATGTCGAAAATAAGCTTAGCTTTGATCGCCAATAACTTCCAAATTAGATCATATAATTAAAAGGACTTTAGTTCTCTGGAATCAGGGGGAATTCAAGAATTAATTACATGTATCATATGTTAGATAGAGTTTTTGGTTTAATTACATTAAGGTATAAACAATCTGACGTTTGCCCATTGAATTATTTGAAAATTATGCATGCAATTGGAATTTGGATTATAAATTATTAATCCGCATAAAAAGTAATGAGAAATGATATATAATATGTGGAATATTAAAATTTTTTTAATGCTTTTTTATTTCATGTTTCCTATATGACTTGTTTTCCCAATTAGCAATTAATGAAGATTTGGCGCAAGTGGTTAAATCGTCCGTCACGTAATCAAACTTCGCGAGTTCAAATCCACCTCCAGCACTTTTTTTTTATTCTTAACTGTTTTTTATACCTCATGTGAGGGGGGGAGGGAGGGGGCTGGTGTATTAATTTTTAAAATTTTATATTCAAAATAAAATTTAATTGCCAAAAAAAATATTTTTCTCAAATCTCGCGGGAGGGGGGAGGTAATTAATTACCTTCTTTACTCCCCCTCCCTAGTTTCAGATTTTCAATTCCTTGAAACTTAATTTTACTTTAGAAAATATAAAATTTTGAGATGATTACGGGGCTACGAATTTCGTTTTTCAGTATTATAAGGATATAGCCCAGCGAATGTGATTTTATCATATTCTTTTCATCGATTGATTGTCTTAAAAAATTGATTGTTTTCTTTTGAAATTATATTACAACTTGAATTCTACTATTTTAAATGATGAGCACCCCCTCCCAAAAAAAAAAATTAAATATAGGGCCCCCTCTTCTAGTGCCGCCCCAAGCCCCCAACAGCCTCGTACGCCTCTGTGGAGTAATTGATCTTGAAATTTGTACTTAATTTAGAAAATATAATATTTTTTAATGTATTTTGACTATAAGACTATATATAACAAATTTAATTAATTAATTGTTAATATTCATGTAATGATTATCATTTAATAATAAATAATTTTAAACATTCTTCATACTTTTTTTTATTTTATTTTTTTATAAATTTGTATTAAAAAATATGGTCTTTGTAACAAGAGTGGAACAGGAGAATAGAATTGTAAAGGAGCGTGTTGAGGCAAAAAAAAAAAAAAATAACCTCCTCTCTGTTTTTGATCTCGGGTATGTATCATTGGAAATCTATCATATAAATTAAGAGGGATATCAATCCCAGGCTGATCAGTGCTGCGATCCTGTGGAGGCTTTTAGAAATATAAGTATAATTTTTAATGTCTCCACAAGAGTGCAGCACAAATCAGATATTTTATTCAATTATAAAGATTTTCTTATATAATTTATATGATGGATTTCAATGATACATACCCGGAGACAGTGGCGTATTCAGGTAAGGGGCCCGGCCCCCCCAAAGCCTTCTCCAAATCAAAAAAAATACCTAATGTTTTCCCTAATGATTTTTACTTTCTCTTACCGGTGTATATATGTAATATATATAGAAGGCACTGGGAAGAGGGGGCCCTATATTTAATTTTTTTTTGGGAGGGGTGTTTCATCATTTAAAATAGTAGAATTCAAGTTGTAATACTAATTTCAAAAGAAAACAATCAATTTTTTAAGACAACCAATCGATGAAAAGAACTATGATAAAATCACATTCGCTGGGCTATATCCTTTTAAGGCTGAAACGAGATTCGCAGCCCCGTAATCATCTCGTAAATTTTATATTTTCTAAAGTAAAATTAAGTTTCAAGGAATTGAAAATCTGAAACTAGGGAGGGGGAGTAAAGAAGGTAATTAATTACCTCCCCCTCCCGCGAGATTTGAGAAAAATATTTTTTTTGGCAATTAAATTTTATTTTTGAATATAAAATTTTAAAAATTAATACACCGGCGCAACCTCCTCCTCACATGAGGTATAAAAAACAGTTAAGAATAAAAAAAGTGCTGGAGGTGGATTTGAACTCGCGAAGTTTGATTACACGTGACGGACGATTTTAACCACTTACGCGCCAAATCTTCATTAATTGCTAATTGGGAAAACAAGTCATATAGGAAACATGAAATATAAAAGCATTAAAAAAATTTTAATATTCCACATATTATATATCATTTCTCATTACATTTATGCGGATTAATAATTTATAATCCAAATTCCAATTGCATGCATAATTTTCAAATAATTCAATGGGCAAACGTCAGATTGTTTATACTCTTAATGTAATTAAACCAAAAACTCTATCTAACATATGATACATGTAATTAATTCATGAATTTCTGATTCCAGAGAACTAAAGTCCTTTTAATTATATG